>JAJQOW010001206.1:0-58842 GCA_037975125.1 Latrodectus hesperus
ACATTTAAGTTTTTGCCATCCTATTTTTATGTCGCTATTTATTTAATTATAAAAACTTTCTTTGTGAATTTGTAATTATTAATTTTAATCGGGTATCAGGCCCATCTCATTTTAAGATTACAAATAAACTTTACAATATATTTGAATATTTGTAGATTCTACATAAATCAATATTGTTTCTTTTTATTTATGCATGCACTATTTACTTATATGTCGGTAAATACGTTGTTTAATATTTTTTTGACAAAATCTGCCAGGGTAATCCCTATTTATATTCCAGTTAAAAAAGTTAAAATAAGTCTTTTACAACATTTAAATACTGTTAATTTAATTTTTCTTTTAGGACGTCAAAATTAATTGCTTATTTAAACTAAAGAAAATATTTTTAGTACAGAATTTCGCTTAACTATTATTTTTCTTAGCAAATAATTATTTTTCAACATATATATGATTTCGACAGCAGCAACTCTGATATTAATTTCAGCAGGTATATTATCTTGCTTAATTACTGCAAAATCTAATTATTAAAATTTTTACGTTTTCAAATTTATAACTACTTATTTCTATAAAAGGGTGATAAAATTCTGGTATTAAACAAGGCATATATTTGGCTCTTATTTATATCAATTTTTGCATATAACATATAACTTGATGTTTTAAATGTTTTAATATTATTTAACTTTTATTAATATTGATAGTGGAAAGAAAACTTCATTTTTGCTTGACTTACTATTTTTGTTTTAGTTTTGCAAATCTTCAAAATATTTACTTTACCATTCAAAAAACGTTTTACTTTTTCTTCTTGCAAATTTCCTTAGTATCCTATTTTAATGACATTTCATTTGACATGGAATAGTCAATATGTTTTTGTGATCAAATCACAATCTTTATGTTTGATTTTTTATCTCCTCTCTATTTTCAGTTACCTGAGAGAACTCCCAAAATAGAACCTTTTTTAATTTTCTCTATTGTCAATATTTTCCATGTTTACAACAACACTCAATTGCAGTTAATCTTTGAATGCTGATTGATATTTTTGAATTATCTCCTGATCTTACTTTTTCCGAATTTATTAATTTGACAGTTATTTTTGCCATGACTAGGAAAATATTTTTAGCAAAAATTCATCCTCGCTGATTCACAACACCAACTAAGTCTGAAACAAGTCTTCTTTTATGAAGAGTATGTTTGATTTGTTTCTGAGCCTTTCCATAATAGGATCAACAAGTAATCTTGTGGATACTTTTTTTCTTTAAATCAAGTGCTAGAAATTGTCTTACCATTTTAATTTGTAAACTATTAATCTCTATAAATTTTCAATTGTTTTATCATTTAGGTAATTTTTTCTAATCATTGGGCTCTTTCTTACTAATCTTTGCACTTATATCTCCTAATGTAAACTTTATGTGATGTATAAAGTATGATTTAATTATACCTTTAACTTTCTATAGAATTGCATCTTTACTTTTTGAACCTCATCTAATGTTGTTGCATAAAAATTAATATATATTTAAAGCATCTGTCTGTAACGATATTTTTCACAAAATCTAGGGGATTTTGTTATAATGTCTGTCATTAAATATTTGATGTTCCTGTCCATTATAAATCTGATTATTAGTGTCACAGTTGTCATATAGTAAATTATTTCCTTTCTCAATAATCGTTTTACCATTCCAACTGATTTCCTATACAGTCAGAATACCGATGATGTATCCATCATATTGCTCAGGTGGTAATTGAAATCCTTCACTAAAATACAAATTCTGAGTAGTCCATTTATCAACATGCAAAGTCCTTACATCATTTACTGGTTAATTTCTATAAGGTAGACAGACCATTCATTCTTTCGACATTGCAACAGGTATTTCTTTGTAAGTCCTGTGTCAAATCCTTAACTTGGAATAGTTATATCCGCTGAAACAGGGTACCTATTTTCTTAAACTCCTATCATCCATGGGTTATGTTAAAATAATTCTACTTTATTCACAATGCTTATTCTACTTTAGGATATCTGATTGGTACAAAAGAAAATGATTATAATTTCCTTTATTTACTACTAACACAATAAAAATCTACTTATATCTTTAATATAATCAAAATAATCTTTAATTATGGTGTTGGAAAAAAATTTTCAATCATACGAATGATTTTAATGATTGGAACTCTTTTCTGAAACTAAGAAATTCATCAAATTAAGATTTTCTTCAGGTAGGCAAATTTTAGAAAATTAGGCGAAAACAAGAAAAAAAAGCTTGTTTTTACTTCTTGTTTTTTTATTAACAAACATTATACGAAACTACAAAAATCAATTATTTGACAATACATAATTATTCATGGGCAACTTTTCTATTAATTTCTTTTTCATTCATATTGAAGCAATATATAGTTATAAGAGCCTTTTTTGATTTGAAGTTTTACCTGCAACAATAAAAATGAATCAAATGATAATAATTACTTCTTTTTCAATTGATTTCACATTAAAAAAGTTCAAAATAAGACAAAAAATTCTCAAAAGCTTATGATTTTTTCTATCAAAAAATATCTAGCAGAAGAAGGTATATAAAAGTTCCAAGAATTGTCCAATGTGTAAATACACCAAGAATTCGTGATCTAATTTTAAATCAAATAACGTTATATTTAATAATAGCAATAGCATTTGGTATTTGTACTCCACAAAGTGTCTGTAGTATTTTGAAATTAAGGATAAAAATAACTTTAAAACTAAAGAAAATTTGGTGTTTAAAAGTGCACAAAATTAATTTATTTTTCAAAAGTAGGATTATTAAAATATATCGTCAATGTAATTTGTATAGCATATTGATTGATCCAGAAATTTAATTAAAGATTAAAACCATTATTCAAACAATTATTTATGAATATATAGTTAACATTTAAATTCATTAATGTCCTATTTTAATAAAAAAAAAAAAAATTATTCATGACTTCTTTTGTTTCAAAATTATTCACTTATTTATTTACGATTTAAATAACATTTTTTACAATTAAATAATTATAAATTTTATCCAATTTTTAATATCAAAACGAATCCAAATAATCATAGATAAATAAATTTATGTAAATATTATAACTGAAGAAATATGGTATCTTTTTATTTAATAACAGAATTAAAAATTATATATGTATACATGTGTGTTAAACGCAAAACATATTTTTCTAGAATGTGTAATTTAAGAATGTTTTTAATGATATATTGTGATATACTTTCTTTTCCATAATTTAAAGTAATTTTTTTCGATAAAATTTCGTTTGTATACTTTGAAGCAAACACTATATTATTGAAGAAATAATCTTATTATGCCTCATTAAAAACTTAAATAAAATTTTAATTTAGCATTAAGAGAGAACCATCTTTTTACGTTTACATTTGTGTAAAATTCAACTTATAGGAATTGAGTGTAAAATTATTGTTTTCTTAATGTGGAACTATTTAACTAATTTAATCCATAGATAGGATTTTCAGTCGTGTCTAGTAAAAGTGTAAGGTATTTGTTTCATGAAATCTAGAGTTTATAACAGATTCAAACATTTTTATATGAGAAACTATTTAGTAAAACGATTTTCCAAATTTTTATATACTTTTTTTTACTAAAACTTTTTGCCTTTTTTCCAATAAGTGTTACAAGCAATTCTTATTTTTATATAAGTATTAAAATGCCAAGAATATCCACCAATGTTTGAAGTAAATGGACAGTTATCTTCTTGTCTATGTACTGGTTTTCTCAAAAAATTAAAACTTTAGAAAGTAAGAAAAAACAGTACAAAAATATAGACATATGATTAATTAATGATATCTGAATTTATAAGAAACTAATTTAAGTGGATAGTAGGAAACTAAGTATATAAGATTATACTTTTTCCCAGTCACAAAAACTATTGCCTATTCCTAAGCTTTAACATTAAACATTAAAGATTATTACAGTTTTAGATTCATGCTTAAAAAACCATACAATAGTAAATGAATACTGGGAATAATTTTGGAACAACTAAGAATGTTCTGATCATATTTAAAACGAATTTATCTTAAATTTTAGTTTCATTGAATTTAATATCTTGAACCAGACAGTATGAAATTATATTATTGTTTTGATTTTAGAATGGCAAGTTAAAATTATTATATAGCTTCTTTATTAAATTAAAACATGGAAAGGCTACAATGAAGATAATTTATAGAAAAAGAAGATAACTAAGAGAGAAATCCTCGAGTCCATAATATTCATATGTAATTATAGTTTAAAATGTTATATAGTACCTAAATCAGTGTATGGACTCTTTCATTTTGTAGTTCATAGATATATAGTTAAACTATTTTCTCAGTTTGTATTTCAGGTCATAATATTGTTTGTTCAAAATAAAAACATTAATAATTATGTGATAGTTTTAAGATAAAATACTCACACCTATTGTTTTCGATGCATTTATAATATGCAATATTTATTTTGCTTTGAAACTGTTGAATTTTATGCATTTCCATCTTAATGCAAGCAATATATATATATATATATATATATATATATATATATATATATATATATATATATATATATATATATATATATATATATATATATATATATATATATATATATATATATATATATATATATATTATATATTATATATTATATATAACCAATTTTGAAATGTAACACCGTTAACACTGACTTCGTGTTCATATTTGCGATGGTATAATTCCTCCATTATAGAAACGCAAGGCACCTAATTGAAAAGCTAAGAAAAGTGTTTAGTATGGAATTTAAGATGAATGTTTCCACATTTGTTTAATCAATACTTACACATTTGCTTCGTAAAGAACAAATGAGTTTTGACGAAGATAATGACTTGTTTCCAGTCTGATGATAGCTTCCTTGGATCTCCATTATATTATGTAAATTTCGCTGGAAAATCATAATTTAATTTAACTTTCTAGAACAAGTAAACTAATCTGTTGAGTTAATATAAGTTCATAATTTTTGGAGTTGGAGATGTAAAACTTTGTGAAGATCCGTTTCACTGATAAAACGAGCTTGACTGCATTAAACTGAGTGTAATATATTTGACAGAGGTATATGTGTGAGATAAGGTGAGTTCATATCGGGGTAATATTAAGTTTAAAGTCAATATTTAGGAGGGGACAAATAATGTTCATCAAGTAATAATGAAGAAAAATGTATTAAAATATTAATTAATTTATTAAAATGCTACATTTTTCTGTTACTATTATTCACTACTTACTTCAAATATCTTGTGTGATGTGTTTAGAAATTAAAACTAAAATATCTATGCAATTGTATAGAAATATGAATATGTGTTCATGTTTGTCAATATTATTGATACTTTTCTAATTTAGTTAAATTATTAATTTTATGGTTACTAGAGAGAGTTAGATTTTAATTTAAACAATAATGCTTCGGATTTTTATAATGTCTTATAAATTAAATCATAAATCTGCATAAAAATGCAAACTATAATAAACTTATAATAATTTCCCAAAAATGTTTTAATATAGATAGAATATTTATAGTAGCTATATTTGCAGTTGTTACAATAAGAAATGTTCCAGATCTGTACTTTAATTTATTTTTCAATCATATTCTATAATAATAAACTATATTAAAGAATACTATATAAGTTAAATGAGTTAAATATTATACTATATAAGTTAAATGCACGTTATTTTCAGTGTAATGAATGAATTAAAGCTGAATTGTAGCAAATATTATTAAATATTAATGCATTTTAAAATTGTAGAATACTTTTGCGTGTATTAATTCCTTTCACATGTTACATATTTATTTCTAGTTATTATATTTAGCCAATTGTTTTAGTGTTTTTAGTTAATAAATAGTAATATTCTCATTCATATATTTATGACTCATTTTATGTAAAATAATCAAATTGAGTATACTCATATTATGCTCAATATTTTTGTTATTACTATGACTTTTTTCCAATTTCTGCAGGCTCACTTATCGTACAAACAAACTGATGGAAGTAGAGGAACTCTGATGATTATATGAATTTAAGGCAAAATAAATATAAATAAACAAGAATTGTCTTCAGATGATATAGTTAGAAATAATAAAATTAAATGAATATATATACTAAATGTAAAAATAACTATTCAAAAGAAAAGTAATTATTCAACTGTTTCTTAGTACTATATTTGCTTTTTGCTTTTCACTAACAAACTTACTTTCTTTTATTTGAATAAATGTCTTTTAAACATTACATCTTGCATTAAATTTCAAATTTTTGCATCGAAAAACAATCGTCCGCCAAATGAGAAACATTTTATAGCATTAAATATAATCAACTGTAATTTTCCCCATACTCTAAATTAGAATACTACCGTTATTGCACGCCAAATAATTATGGAATAATTAATGTACTGTAAACAAAAATTAAAAGTGTGGTTCAACGTTTTAGTTACTGAACTAACCCTACTTATTACATTTCTTAGCAATATAAATATATTAGAATTAATAGAAAATATATTAGAATTAATAGTGTGATAAATTTTAACAGTTTAAACTCGAGTAATATTTAGTACTTCTCAAAGGGACCTGGTAGCCTCGACTTCCTTCCGGAAGGGTGGGGTTCGATTCCCAATGCTGCCAAAGGCCCACTGAGTACAAAGACACAAGAAAGCTCTGTGGTCGGTCGTTGAGCAGCTAAAATAGGTGACATGGTCTGGTCTGGTGTCTGGGGTCTCTGGTCTGGACAAAATTTCTTCCTCTTCAGATCATTGACAAAATTGAAGGAGCGGATCCTCTAGCGGTGCCATCCGGTGATTTTCTTGGGCCATCTATCGGAAGATTAGAAAAAAAGTCGTGCTTTCACCTTCGTGGTGCTCTGATTAAATGAAAGACGCACTTCACAGACTTAAATTCGCATAACCAAGGCATAGCGAGCTTGGCTTGTCTATGTGTCGTAAGTAACAACAGCAACAACTCTACTTCCCTTAGTATGAATGAACGATATTTTTTAAGAACTTATTAACCACTTACAAAACCTTAATATAAGACTATTGTTAAGAATTATTGTATAAGTTGTATATTTTAAGCGATAAATTGCTACACAAACATTTTGTTGAAAAGAAATCAATGTTCAAAATCGAATAATTTAAAATTGGATTTCATTAAAATATATCCACATATTTTTTACGTTTGGCTTACATTAGGAATTTATCAATTGGATATATCATGAATAAAACCTTTTTAAATAATATTTGAATTTTTATATTTTCTTTCAAATTTCAACTGAGCAGTTTTTCAGAAAGCGTAAAATATTAATTACTAATTCGAAAACTTTCATTTCATAAAAAGTTAAGAATACCCTAGTTTACAATGAAAAAAATGACTTTCACAGTTAAAAAAATTTTTAACTATAAGATTTTTGCAATATAATTGAAAAGAACCTTCTTGTAAAATAATATGTGATGCTAAAAATATATTCAATAAAAAATTCAATGTGAATTATTATTTAATCTAGATAAACTCTTTTATTCAAATATCTCAAAGACATATAATTAATTTTACAACATGTTTAGAGTTTTTAATAAATATGATATTAAATGGCATTTTTATTTAAGTTGGTACATTAAGAAAACAGTAATAATCAATCAGTATGAATCTTTTGTCTTTCTATTTCAATAATGACCATGAAAGTAAAAGCTCTCCATTTTTGGTTATTCTGGAATATTCACGAATTAAGTTCAAGATAGCGGATGCTAAATTTTTTCATAAAAAAGTTTGATCATAAGTAGTCAGATATATTACGCAGTTAACAATCATTGGCTTTAAAGAATTCTCAAGTATTAATTTTTATCTTTAAGACTGTTAACTATGTAAAATAAACAATACGTTTTATTTTTAAATAAATTTATTTTTAAATATCAATCACGCAATATTATATTAAATCGCATTTAAATATGAGTATCTAATAACGGAATCACTTTTGTATATTCTTTTGAAAGTATGTCTCTAATTAGAAA
This sequence comes from Latrodectus hesperus, assembly GCA_037975125.1. Taxonomy (NCBI): domain Eukaryota; kingdom Metazoa; phylum Arthropoda; class Arachnida; order Araneae; family Theridiidae; genus Latrodectus; species Latrodectus hesperus. The sequence goes on from JAJQOW010001206.1 coordinate 8,015, forward strand.
GCTAAAAAGAAATCATATTTCATTTTTATAAGAATATTTTAACATACTTTAGTATACGTAAGTAATAAATAAAAGTGTATTTCAATATATATCTAAAATATTTAAAGAAATTAAAAAGTAATGTGTTCAAAATATAAGAAAAGATTTATAATCAAAATGTAAATGTCGATATTACGAATTATGAAATTATAAAAGTGCATTGTTAATGGGAAAAGTAAAAAATAAAAAAATATTGGCTTTGACGCAAAAGGCTTAGAAGGACTGAAATAATTGAAGTCACACATATTAATAATTTATAACGCACACACACAAAGTAGACATTTATAAACACTAAGTATTAATATTTAAATATATTACTCAAAATTATGTATCCAATGTAATATCAATTAAATAAAATGGTAATATTATTAATTCAGATAAATAAAAGATACTAATATTTTAGTCTATTCAACCCATTTAGAACGAACACCTGATGTTTTTGAATTTGTTTCATCATGAGGATATTTAATAATTAAAAAATAAAAATGAAAAATGTTAAATATTAGATACTGGAATTAATATATTAGAAAATATGTTTTTTATAATATATTAAAAATTAATGTATAATATATATATATATATATATATATATATATATATATATATATATATATATATATATATATATATATATATATATATATATATATATATATATATTTATATATATCGGAACACATGGACATGTTGTTTTTTATAAATTTGTTTTGTTCACTTTTAATAATATAATACGAAATACATTCATGTATATCATTTTATCTTGTTAAAAATATGCTGTCATAAATCGTTCATTAATTAGTAGTTATACGGTACAGATTGCAAAGTGTTAATGTTTTGTAACACTGAATTTTCTCTCAAATTTCTGTATTGAGTAATTATCGCTTAATTAAGCAGATAGATTAAAATTGCTTACTTATGGAAGGAAAAAGATTTTTCTATAAAATAGTAGATAGTAGAGTAAAATTAGGAAAGATTATAATATGAGGATGAGTTTGTTGAGAGAGAGAGAGGGAGAGAAAGAGAGAGAGAGACAGAAAAAGAAATACAAAAAAATATTAGAAATTAAACAAAACATTTTATTTATAGTTACTTTATTCTATAAATATGTGTGTCTTTGAATAATCTTGAAAATATCGTAAGTTTTGTAATTATTTTTCATGTGCATTGTTAAATTCAATTATTTGGATGTATGTTTATCAAATAACTAATTCAGCCATAAGAACTTTTCTCTAAGTAGCTGTTCCTTATCTTTGTTTTTTAAACTGTAAAAAAGTCACAAAATTCAATAATTTTGAAAAAGTTATTAAATCAATGTTTGCTTGATGTTTTAAACATGTAACTACTCATGCATATAAGACTAGTTTTACGTTTTATTACCTATCAAAAATATATTGAACCTAAAAGTAGAACTAAGAATGTTAAATTATTACTTTTACTGTGGTATTCAAGAATATTTGAAAACCAAAATCGGAATTTCTTATAGTTTACATAAAATTATCATTATTTATTATTTAAAAAGATTCCTACTTAAGTTATTTTTAAAATAATTAATGTATATAGCTTAGTTTTAAATTTATACTTCTATTGCATAATTTTATTTAATTAATAATAAAATAAAAATTCCATTACTTAAAAGTTAAATTATTTACTGTTTTTAGTTTTAAAACTGAAAAATGTTTAAATTACAGTAGGCGTTGATTATTTTAACTTGAAAACTCAAGTGATTATTATTATAATCACTCACATCAATACTGATATGTATTCTTTGAAAACAGTTTTCATGTAAAAGTATTGACTTTAACTTGACATTTAAAAAATTCAATGTAATATTTTTAAGTTAAAATGCATATTCTAATTGGCTATATGAAATAAATTTAGAATTATTAATAATTTTACTAATTTTACATAAAGTTTAACAGTGAAGGTTACATAGAAATTTATATTACATAAAATCGCTAAAATATTAACATTTATGGTAGATGTATAAAGTTATCCTTAAAATTTAAATTGCTTTAGCATAATAAATTTTACAATAAAGCTGGTGTAAGATGTCTACCATCAAAATGCCTTATGGAATGTAAATAGTGCAATGTATTTGCCGAAAATGTGTTTGAAATGTTCAAAACAAAGGCATCTATTTTTACTATATACAATTAGACGAATAATTTCTTATATGGAATTTAGAAGACCAGAGTTATTTCAAGCTGTTTTAAAACGTTATTATGCAAAGAACAATTTTTAATGTCAACCAGATAATCGTTTGTGATCAGAGAACTAAAAAACCATAATGATTTTTTTCATAAATTAGATATTTTAATTCATTTTTGATATTTCTGTACTATTATAAATATCATTTTTAAAATAGTGTCAATTCTTTGAAATACTGTTTCTAGCATTTTAATTAAAATATTAAATTATTTTCAAAAATTTTTTCCAATTTTACTTCGTTTGATAGATATGCATCATTTTAAGAACTAAAGGAAAGTACATCTTTCTCATTTATATGTGAATTAACATTTTACAAATGAACATTGTACATGCTTATTTAAATTACTTATATAACATGGAAATGAAAATATAACATCTAGAGTGCACAAAGACAACGAATTTGCAATTATTCTCTTGATTTCAAGATTCGTAAGCCATAAAAATATTCATGTTTGAAGGATCTATTTTCAAACTATCAATATTTAAGAAAATTATACTTCTCGTGTTTTTTGTTTATTCAATATGATTAATATTATAAATCAAGGGACAAAACTGTAAAATTCATTAAAAAAATCAACTTTTAATAACAATAAAGAAATATAGATGTTGTATTTTTTTGACATTCCCGATTTATAAAGGCACTCATTGATTGCAAATTATTGGAATATACATGTGCAGAAAAAACTTTAGTATCATTAACCATTAATAAGGTGTCAAATTGATAATGATTAACGAGCATGCATGATGCTTTCTTCTTGAAAATAATAATTTTTCCAGCTGATGTTATGTGTAGTTTGTAAAACATAATTTGTACACAGTTTCTACTTGCTAATAAGGAAATGATTTATTATCTTTGAAGAAAAGAGTTTTTAAGCCTACTTAAACTTTCTTTCATTCCATATTCATCATTCTTTCAAAAAATCATTTATAATCAGTAGTAAAATTTGTTTGTGGACATATCTTAGTGCAATCAATCATTTGTGTTTTAAAGCAACATTATACATGGTTTTGAAATAAAAGTTCAGACAACAGACATATCTTATGTTTTTATAATAATTAACTTGCTTTAAGTGTTAAAAAAGGTAGGTGTTATTTTAAGTAAAACTACTCTACTTCATAAGCTACTTATCAAACATTATTTAAAAATACAAACCTTAAAATAGAAAAAGTATATTCGTGAATAAAATAGTGCTTAATTTTTGTTGTTAGAAACATTGTTTATTTTTATGAACATAAAACTCATCACTCCTTACTCAAATACATCATGTTTGCATACATGTAATATAAATCATATTTTTCCATTTTGATTATTTGCTTGTTGCAAACTATATTAGTCTAATTTTTGTGTGATACTTTAATCAAAAAGTCTTCTTAATTTTTCGATTTAAGATATCTTTTTAATAAATTAATAAAATTCAAGAATATAAAAGTATTGTATACATTTTATCTCTCGCAAAGATTTGAAACTATATATCAGAAATAATAATACATAATGAAAGCATAAATAATAAGGAAGATGTATAAAATAAAAAATATGCTTTGGAGACCAAAGCAAATATAATAATGATAAATTGTCCATATGTATATATATATATATATATATATATATATATATATATATATATATATATATATATATATATATATATATATATATATATATATATATATATATATATATATATATATATATATATATATATATATATATATATATAAATACAGGATGTCCACTAAAGTCCCTTGCCCCGCTTTTAACTTCGGAACGGCTGCTGCTATATTCATAAAAGTGATGTCTAGGTATAGTAAAGTAGCCATGGGCTACTGAATGAAACTACCTACTGCCCACTCCTGATCTGACTCAACTGGACTTTTTCCTGTGGCGATACTTGACACAGCAGGTGTATGCGACCTTTCACAAAAATTGCGGAACCTTAAACGACACATTACTGTCGCGTGTTCCAATGTGTGCTACGTAATCTTCAAGCAAGGATCCAAATGTGCATTGCAGTTGACGGTGAGAAGTTTGAACATCTTAAATAAAGTATATTGTTATAACTATTTGTTTTTTTTCCTTTCTTAGATCGTTTTGTCACGTCACAGCACGAAACAACAAATGCGCATTTTAACCGTTGTATTCTTCACATTAATGCCTACAAGGTATCTTTTCGTACTAAATCGAGGATGCTCTACAGCTTTGTTAATCACTTTTTCTCTCTATTTCATTTGGTTTTCGAGATAGGATGCTAACTCCGCAGCTTTCCACCAGGTGGCGCAGTAGTCTGTTTCATTCAGTAGCGCATGGCTATTTTATAAACATTGTGGCAGCAGTTCCGAAGTTAAGAGGGTGACAAGGGACTTTAGTGGACATACTGTATATATATACATGTATATGTATATACATATATGTATATACACACACACACACACACACACACATATATATATATATATATATATATATATATATATATATATATATATATATATATATATATATATATATATATATATATATATATATATATATATATATATATATATATATATATATATATATATATATATATATATATATATATATATATAATTATAACTCAAATGTCATTGTTATTCAAATATGGCAAATATTCAAGAAAAACTGTTTTATTTCAGGAAAATCTTATTCAAATGATAACGCTTAAACATCTCAAAAGAAATTTACAGAACTTTCTCCGGATGTCTGGAGCTTAGCTTTTAACAATACCTCATTGTCACATTTCAAAAATTGAATCAAAATATTCACTGGAATACTGTTATAGAACGTTTGAATTTGTTTCTGAAAACGAAAATGTGTTTATATTTCAACAGTTTGCATACTTAACTAGCTACATACCCTTAAATGAGGAAGATCAGTTCTCCATTGTTTAGATTATTTAATTAGTTGATTTATCACTTTAAATATTAAATTGAAATTTTAGAAACAATGATGTTTAGTCATAATTTTATGTCATTGTTTTACTTCTGTTATCGAAATTATTTTAGAAGAACATAAAGTAAAAGCATATGTTAAATTAGTTGAAAGTTATATAACTGATCTCAAATTTTTTGAATATTATTTAAAAAAACACACAGGATGATAAATGCCCTCTTTATTCTGTGAATAATCTATAATCTCAAATTAAACTTATGATATAAATTTATGGTATTAAATATTATTTAACCATTTCATCAAATGTAAATATATAAAATATAACTTACAAAACTAAAATGAATTTACGTAGAGCATTGTCTTTATTCTAAATCACCGTTATGGTAAATAATTCTTTATTGTATATTTTACAATTTAAATTAGAATTATTACATAAACCCTAGAAAATTAGATAAAATATCCAATTATCATTATAAGTACTTCTATTAATTACATTATCATTTTAAATATTTAAAAATCATTCTACCATTATCGTTACAAATTTGGATAAAATTTAAATTAACACAGGCAAATTTAGCAACGTCGATTTGAAATATTTGATCCTACTATAAAATTAAAAAATAATTTTACTTAAAAATAAAAACCTAACGGTTCACATACATACAATATTAACTTTAAGAAAGTATGTGTTTTAATAAAATTACTTAATTGTTTTACACTATACTAAGAGTCATTTAAATATTAAAATTTTATCCACGTCATGAAATTATATACGTAATGCAAAATTATTCTAAAGTAATAAATAAATGTAATTCTCATTTTATCTTAAAAGTAAACATTTAAAAAATGTTTTTCCATTTATTTAAAAATTGAAATTAAGAAGTTTTGAAAGCATATTTTTTAATTAATAATTTGTGTTGCATATAGTTGAATAATTTCATTATTAGTACGTTAAGAAAAATTCCTAGGTTCATTGAAGAGAATTTTTTATTAATGGTATTTATTAAGAATGATTTAAAGTCTACTCGTTCTAATAGATTATATTGGTTTATGGACTATTCTGAGTATGTTTGTGGATTATAGGGCAAAAGCCTTATTAACTGTTATTGATTGTTAATCCAATGAGATTGGACTGATATATATATCTTCTTTTAACGTTTTGGAATTGGTTTATTTCTGGGATTTATGTGCAATGATAAGAGAAACTGTTGGTTATCCAAAGATGAACAGCTGTTGAATCCTTGTATTCAATCATAAAGTGATTTAGTGAAAGTAAGTATCATTTATTAGTCATAGCAAAAGGAATAATATATATAAAATGCATGTATTGTTTCTGCTTTGCAGATTTACATAAAAGGCTAAGAATCAAAACAATCTTTTTATTCAAATCATTTTATATTGGAGTAATAGAACATCCCTTCACTTCAGATCAAGTGTGATTAAAAGTATATATACTATATTTATTCTTATTAAAATATTATGTAAATTGATTATCTGAATGCAAAAACTAAAACAGATGTACAAACTCTTACATTTATTTACAAGATTAATTCAATTCTTAAATATAATATTATAAATAAATTGATTATCATAGAAAAACGTTAATATTCAGTTTCTTTTTTGAAGTGATATTATTTTTAGACTAAGTTTATGTATTTATAATAAAAGTATGTTTTTAAACAGAACTACTTTTTTCGTAATATTTAATATAAAAATAACCAAAAAGTCACATCTATTTTGCAGTTTTCTTTCACAAGAAACAAGCGTTTCACGTAATCAAAGAGATAACTGAGCCAGAAAATCTAAACTAATGATCAAACTTTCCTTTGACTTGATTGATTGTAGTTTGTACATGCGCTCTTTCTTGAGTAAACTTATAACATTCTTTTTGAAGCTTATTTCAACAGATCACAAAGCAAACATTAAACTTTCCAAAGAGTACAAAGCAACTCCCAAGATTAGAATTCTCCTCCTTGATTAAAGTGTAATTGTTGAATACATACAAAAGAGAAAGATTCATGTAGAGTAAAAATTAAAGGATAATTTTGTATGAAAGCATTTTCATTTTAATTATTGAGGGAGCAATCTGAAATTAAAGAAAGTTATGAATATTCAAATTTCTTCCATGGTTATAAGTTATTAGTGAGTCCGTTTTATTAAATGTTTCTTTTGTAATCTGCAGTACTTGTATGCATTAAATTACAGCGTATAATTATAAATATTTACATCACTTATAGAATTAGTAAACATCAAGAGTTGAGAAAATAACATTTATTTATAAAAAATCACTTTGTTAACAAAATATTCTGGGATTGTTAATTTTATTGTACATTTATTATATATATTATGGTAATTAGTGAATATATTGTGATTCATTAAAAAGTATGTAATAATATAGATACGCTTTCTGTTTACTTTTCTGTTTACTGACAAAAATAATACATATTTTTTGTCATATGTAAACATTCTTTTAATTAGTGTATTTTTTTAACCTTGGTGAGTTATGAATCCAGCATTTAATTTCAAACTCCAATAATTCAAACTGAAACTTAAATCTGAAATTCTGAAATTTTTGTAATGTGGCCTTATGTAGAGTTAGGCATTTAGTAATATTGAAAATAAGTTTAATTGGCAAAAATTATTTAAAATTTTTTTCACATTTTCTCATTAAGCAAAATAGTTTTACAATTTTATGTCCTTAGGAATTCAAAAGTGGTGGAAATGTATGTGCTAAACGACTTTTATTTTATATAACGTATTTTAAGTATTCTTGCTTAGCAAAAATTTATCAGTTAGAACACATTTTAAAGAATTAAATTTTAAAAACAGCACATTTAATGTGCTTATAGTTTGTTAATTTATATGATGTTGGATCGCTATCTCGTGTCTTTATTTTAAAATTTTTGTATTGTAGATATTACAAAATGTTGTGGTGATTGTTGTTCTTAGAAAGAACCATGTTAACTCAGATTCTTAGAGCATAGGTTGAAGATCATATACAATAATTCAAAATAAATAAGTTAAATCTATAACAAAAATTTTTGTTGATTTGCTTAACTCAATAAACTATACATTATAAGCAATTGTATTCTTGATTATTATTTGATTTAGCATGACTTCCGTATTTACAAAACAATTATGAGCTATAATACTACTTTATTTGTGTATTTAAGCAATCATTTATGTCTGTATATAAGGCATTTAAAATAACTTATACCCTTACTTATACTATGAAAAATACGAAAATATATTTATGAATGATCTAAAGTTTATACTTTTTTATAAAAAAATAAAGTGAATTAAATTATTGTATTTAATGCTTATCAAATATGAAATCAATAACAAAGCGAAAAATAATAGAAATATTTGTAATTGCTTAATATCTCTTCATTGTGCCCCATTAACATCGCTTAGCTTCATTTAAAATAATTACTTTTTTCTTAATTTGAGTAAATTGTATTACAATGTTATCTTTACCAGAGAAAGAGAGAGAGGGAGAGAAAATGTTTTATATTAAAGATCTTTTAAAAATTAAGAAAAAATATAATGAGCACTACTAAAAATATTTTAAATCTGATTATTTTCTTTAATTATTTTAAAATTAATTTTGGAGAGCAAGATTTTGGCTTTTATGTTTTAGGAAATACACAAAATAAAAATAAAACAAAAAGAACCAGAGTATGTGTGTGCATTTTCAGAATCTTTAGTCTCACAAATTCATAAGATTTAAGAAAAAAAGTTAATTTTATCAACATAAAAAGAGAATAAATTATTCATTGCTGATCAACAAGAAAAAACGTAGTTAAAATATTAAAAAAGAATCTCATAGGCAAAAAGAAATTTTAATTGATTTTACATGTTTATTTAAAAATAAAACATTAAAGCTTTAAATTGTATTTCTTAATCTTTCGAGAAAAAAGCAAATTATTTTCTTTTCATGAAATTTATCTATAGAAAGATTTTGATTTAATATGCTTGAAAAATATTTGTTTTATTTATGTAGGATATATCATTTAAATAATGTAAGAAATACTTATAATATTTTGCAGCTTACAAATTCCTTGAATAGATAAAAGTATAATTGTTGAATGAAAGTTTTTCCTTAAAAATTAAAAAAATGTATTTAAAAATCATGAATTTTGATTAAATTATCATACGGAATAAAAAAATATTTGCTTTGTTAAAATTTTCAAAAATAATTATTTTCTTATATATTTATTCAATCATATGAATTTATTGAATAATTATATCAAAAATATAATTTTTTTATTGTTTAAAAATAATTTTATGAAAAATTAATTTAGGAAACTATGGATTCGTTTTTAGGCAAAAAACTAAGAATTTATCATCCAATTTCATTGATAAGATTTGCGTTATCAAAATCAAAAAAGCTAAGAAAAACTCCCACTTGCTTAATTTGAGACTTCTCATAGTATATGTCAATCGCTGTTGTATTAATGATCGATTGATTAGTTTATTTGAAATCAAGTTGTGTTTCTTTTAAGGACCAACTGATTAGCTTTTTTAAGTTTTATCTTTGTTATTTAACTGGTTATATATTTGTTTTGATAAATAGCTTTGCTCTCTTATACATTTATGAGTGTTATATTACAGCAAGAGTAAATGCAGTCACTAGTACCTTTATTTTTTAGGTGAAATGCATGAGTTGTGATATTTTTTCCATCCTTTAATATATTTCCATATCACACATTTTGTTAAAATACTATTGAGAAATACGCTGTAATTCACAAGTTGTAAAAAATATGCAAAATTTAAAGCATTTGATGCAATTATGAGCTATATTAGTTAGCAACGATGATATGCGTTAAATTATCAAAATTTATATAAACATAATTTGCATCTGATAAAGTATTTATAAATATGATGATTAGAAAGTAACACAAATTTATAATAAAATGAAAACTTGATTACTTAAAACTACTAAGCACACAAAAATTATAATTTACAAGAAATATATTTATCATAAATGATTATTATAAAAAGTAAGTATGAGTTGAATTTGTATAAATACTTAAATGATTGAAAAAATCTTGCAAAGCATCAAAGTAAAATTAAGGTTTTTCAGGTAGGGATTTATCCAATAAATAATGTAATAGAATAAAATGTTTGGAACTAACATTCAGAAATATACCTTATATTAAAGTTAACATTTCATTTAGTAGAATTAGTTAATCGCAACCCAGAAATGTAAGAAATTCATTAATTATTAATAATAAATATGTACATATATTTTAAAATTACAAATATTCACAGACAATATCATTTTCATACTACTGTATAACATATAATAGTATGTTTAATTAGAGTAGTCACATTTGACATATTTTTTACATTGAAGTAATTGTGGTGCTTACACAGAAAAGAATAAAAAATACTTTCATACTTGTATCAGAGTTATATTTCACTTTGATTGTTTCCATGATAACTATTTTATATTTTAATTTTTCAGAAAAAAATATTTTTACAATAAAATTCTTAATCAATTATGAATTTTTTAAAAAATTACAGTAACTATTAATGATTCATTGTTAGATATGCTTCATTAGTAGTAATTTGAGGTTTTGTATTATTTCATGTAATTTTGCTGCGTATAAATATAATAAAAATGAGTTAACGCTTGCACACAATGTTATGACAAAATTCAAAGGAATTCATAGATAAATAAGGGATAGTTATTTTATGATTTCAATTCGCATTTTAATACAGTTTTAATTAATATTATAATAGCTTTCAATTTTATTACGTATTTATTAAATAATAGGCATTATATCATTTTGCCGTTTATAGACTTTACTCCAAAAAATAATACTTTTTGCTGCTGTTGTTTTTAATTGTTCATATAATTTTTAATTGTTCATCGTTTACATATCACTCATTCATTTTATTAAAGAAAGAGCTGTTGCTTATGGCCGGGTATACAAATCTACCGATTCCTCATACCGTATGACGTACATCCCACTTTGGTTACATATGTGCTGAAAAGAATTAGTAAACTAAGATATAAGATATATTATCTACAGATAATACTAAGAATAATATAGAATAAATGTATTTGTGTATTTACAGATACGAATAAAAATGATAAAATAAGGAGTTGAACAAAATAACGTAAATATTAAATGTTAATATGTGCGAGGAATGTCTCTATTTGCATTAATTCTCTCTTCTGATTTCTTGGAATTATTCGTCATCTGAATAATCTGAAGTCTCATTAACATTAGAGATATGATGTATTGAACCGCTGTTCAGATGAAACAACGCAAATAATCCTTCTTCTTCAGAAGCTACGATTTAGGTTGATTTTAGTAAAAGATTCACCTGTATGGGTGACAAGACGTATTAGATACCGAAAATATACGTGAAGTGTTTGATGTAGTCAACACTGCTATTCAAGCAGCTGCAACATGCTACAGGTCAGTTACTTGTATATTTTGATGTAGATTGGAATAGGATCAAAGTTGGCAAGTAAGTAAATAACTGGATTAGAAATGAGTCTACTTAAATAAACTTCGCTGCTCAATCTATAAGTTAAGTACTTCTTAAATTCCAACATACGTCCCAGCTGCGTTGCCATTGTTTCAATTCTTGTTTTAAGCTAGTTGTGGAGAGAATTGTACAAAATGCATGATGTTAGACAAGTGGTTTATAGCTTCTTTTCATGAAATATCATTTGGCCCGCAAGATCACAAGCTGCATGACGTCAGAATGTGTAAGCTATAATTTCTACTTTTTTTCTTAAAAGGCCATTTGACAATATAATAAAAGAATTTGTTATAAATAAAAACATAATTGCTTTACGATAAAGTTTAGTCTGTGCATTCCATTAATGAAATTAAAGATTATTATACACTTATATACCACAGCATGCAACTCTAATAATTTAGATTTGTAATGTACAACAGATACAAAAAATGGCCATGTAAGCTACATTTTCTTAAATTTTCTTGAATGAGTTTTTGTCCATGAAAATCGAACAATACCTGAGTGTTGAAGAATATTTTGTAGAGTACGGATGATAAATGATTTTTTAATAGATGAGAGATAGCAAAGGTACAAGGCTTTCGCCTGATATACAGAATTAGACTCGATGTGTGGATAGGTTTCATTTTTAGCATGCTATTAACTATAGTAAAAAATGCTCTTTTTGTTTTTTATGCTTAGATAAAGCATAAATTGACGCATATAACAAGTAAAAGTCATACGTAGCAGTTTAGTAAACTAGAATAGTTTCTTTGAAATGTAATCAGAGACATTTCCAAGAAACTATTAATGTGGATAGGTTTCATAAAATTGAATGATTATATACAGTATCCCCAATCAAAATATACTTTTAAATTTGATGAACTTAGGATTTGCGATATTATTTTTAGCCAAATATAATGAGGAAAGACTGTTATAGTTTGTAAAGCTACGGTTCAATTAGTTTTGTAGTTTATGGTGATAAACAGGAAAACATATCTCTAAATACTAAGGAGGAAATTAATTTTCTAATAAACCATAGGAACTGAATGAAAATAGTAAAACTACATAAATTTTTTCTACAATGGTAAAAAAAAGATACTTTTTTCAAGTTAGTTCGGTTCACACAAGGCTTTCAATTTTGATGAATGGCTGAAGAAACAAATAAGTATTCTTGAGCGGTTGTTAAATTGGACATTGATTTTAATATTATGGAGAATGTTGGTAGATTTGAAAATCATTTTAATTTGCTTATCCGTTTGTATGTTTAGATTAATAGGAAAGCATTCCATGTTATTTTATTTTCAATTTATTTAAACCTTGAACTTCAATATTTCTTAAAAGAGTAATGATTATCAATTGTTAATAGGTTGAAATAGTATGCAATTGTAAATATTATCTGAATGGCTCTCTTGATGGATGTAATACAGAATATAATATAACGTTTGTAATTCCTTCCAGATTGATTACAATTAACCTTGAATTTATTTTTGTATACGTAGCTAAGACTTTAATTTTTTTTTAAATTAATTCCATTTTGTGTTAAAACAGATTTCCATAATATCGTATTTTTCTATGCAATTTTTATATCTTTTTATAGTTTTATACTGTCGTTCGCCTTACAATAATTTTTAAATAAATTTTCTAATCAAAGTTTTAGTGATCACACTTTTTCTATGCATGTTTATACTTAAATAATACTTTTCTACTTCTTAGAAAATATTTTTCCAGGAATACTATAAAACTCATTCTGAATTTCTTAAAATTACTTGAAATAAAAGTTTTATTTATTATTTTCTTTCTATTTGGCTTCAATTTCTTTATAAAATTTAATACAGCAATAAGGTAAACTTGGCTCTTTTAAGCCAGTAAAATTTGTTATATAATTCTTTACAAAACTACTAATTATATCTTTTAAACACAAAACTTCGCTGTGTATTGTAAGTTTTTCTGGCATCAATTTGCAACCAATTATTTATTATCACTTAGAAGTTTATAACAAGCATTGAAACATTTTGTAAAACATATGTATTTAATGTTAAAAATAGTAAATATTAATTTATTTTAAGAATAATAAAGTGAAATGAAATAATCAAATAATTATATTATAATTTACAATTTATAATTTTATAAACAAAAAATTTAATTTTATAAAAACATATTTACTTAAAAAAATAATTTTTGGAAATTTTAGAATTTTCAAGAAAAAAAAAAAAAAAAAAAAAAAAACAATAATAGCAAACAAAGCTTTATGATTGACTATTTGACAGAATGTATTAAATTTATATTATGCAGTTTTTCAATGTGATTCATTTTTTATTTTAAGAAGTTAAATTTTGTATACTCTTTATTATTTAACTTCTTACTATGGAGAGGCAAATGTTTTCAAATCTTGTTCTATGATGTAAAAGTCTGTAAAGTAAGATTGATTTTCGATAAATTAAAGTTTTTCCATCAATCTTTTTATTCAAAGTGACGTGAACTACATCATTATTTTGATGGAATATCGATATTAAATTCTTTTATCGATGTAACATTTCTTGAAGTTTGTTAATATTCTCAACTGCTTTCACTAATAATAAAAATATTTCACGAACATTGTAATGGAATTTTTAACTTCCTTTAACTTCAAAGGAAATGGTGTCATAAATTTAAACAAAATAGTGTACAATAAAATTTATTTAAATTGCTAAAATCTCAGATTAATTTTGAGTGTGATACTTAAGTTAAGGTCTTGATATATGAGTCTTTCTTTTCCTTGAAACCAAAATGTGTTTATAACAAGGAAGCATTCTTTAAGGCCTAGAAGAGAATTTTTTCTTAACATTTTACCACAAATGTTTGAAACTGTATTTGATTCTGATTCTGGGTTGGGGATAATTCTTTTTTATTCTTAAAAATACTTCAAAAATATTTTCTAAGTTTTTATACATAAATTATAAAATAAGATTTTATACTGAATACAAAATGCAATTATAATAACTCTTATAATTTTCTCGCAACTGTACTTTATATATAGTATATATATAGGAATTATTTTTTTATTTTACAGATTTCAAGGATATTTGTATGAAAAATTCTAAAAATGATATCAGGACTTTTAAATACATAGAAATAAAAAACAAATGAAAACTTTGTATTCTTGAATAATATGATTTTAAAATGTAAATGGGAAGTTAAATATTTTAAATCACAGATTTTGATTCAATGTCACATATGATCATTTATATGATGATGCAAAATTTTTAAATAATAGATATTATATATGAAACGTATTTCAAAATCTATTTAAATTTCAAATTTGCTTCTATTCAATCTTATAAGCTATTCATAACATCCAAATACGTGTTATTTTTGCAAGTTGAAAATTTTATTCTGGATAAAATTTAAATATGATCCTTTAATTCACAGTATTCTTAATTATAACTTCCTCTGGTTGTAATGCAAACTTTGTTTATGTTTGCTTAATTTTCTAGCCGATGGTCCAGACATGAGTGGATTTAATTTGACAAATACTGTAAATCTTATCTCATTGGAAATATTATTAAAAGAAACATAGTTTCTTTGAATAAGAATAGAGAGAAAATGCAAATATTGTCAGTATCTTAATATTTACTATACATTTTAAGTTAAAAAACCAACATATAATGTATAATTATTTAATTGAAATTGTTTTAAGAAAACTAGGATGATAACTGTAATTCATTATTAATTTAATCTTAATTTTATGCTGTTTTCATTGTAGATGATAATTGAAAAAATATTACTCTTAGAAAAATTAAATTTTACAAATCAATGAATATAATGTAGTTTTTTAATTTCATCGTAGTAAGTTTATGAACCAGTGTTGATGTGCTCACATAATTAAACTATCATCAGTATATTACATATTGAATATTAAGAAAATTCATATTTAGTTGATGTATTTGCTTTTAATTGATCAATATCTCAACCTAAGAATTTATATACACTATTGTACAAAACTGATATTATATATAAATGTTCCTTATTATTACTACATTTGTGTTTCCATAGACATTAATTGTAATGCATTGGATCTTATTCAATATATTGCATTGTTTGAATTATTACATAATAATAAATACTTTATCATACAATTAACTAAATACTTTGTGTAGTTATTAAATAATATAATATTATGTAACATCATTTTACTAATGAAATAAATCTCAATGATAATTTAATTTAAATCATGAATATATTTATATTTCATTGAATTTCGAAACGTATTTTTATTTTATTAATAAAAATTTTATTGGATCTATATTTATAACTTTGCATTTTAATCACATTAATTATCAAGTATTAACATAGTTTTATGATACAGATTTAAATTAAATTATGTTAGAAAGCTAATTTGGGATTTTGTAAATTACTAAACTTTTAATGCAAATGGATAGAAACTTTTGAGAGATGCATTGTCTACTGAAAGCAAAAAATCAAATACAATATTTCTTACTAAAATGTAGATGATTTTTCGCATGGAATTTCTTACCACAAGAATAAAGTAAGAAAAATATATTAGTATTTATTGTTTTCATTAATTTTTATATAATTTTGTCAGGATCACCTCTAAACAGGGTATTCGTTATGAACCAAGTTCATATGATTTTAAAATTGCTCCTCTGCAATTTTGATAATATATTTATAAATTTGCATCTGAATTCAACTATTAAAGCACAAATGCTCTAATAAACTCTAAATACTCTAATAAATATGATGGATGATATCTAAGTAAATATTTAAATTTTAATTAACAAGTAATTTTTATACATTTAATACATACAATAAATTATTTCTTACTGTATAAATTAATGATTATATTAAGGGTTGTACTTTTTAATTTTAGTATAATTATTATTTTATATGCTAAGAAAATACTTATTGTGTTATGTTAAACTTATTATTAATTTAATATTAAAGCATTGTACAACAAATAAGATAAAATGCCCTGAATATAAAAATACTTTTTTAAATATTACAATTTTCTATTATAAGTAAATTTGTCTTATGCACCCTCACAACTTATTTGCAGCTCATTTGGTTTAAATAAAATTTAATGTTGCATTTGGGCTTATGTACATTTAACTTTAATATAAAACGTATAGCATTTTTGAAGCAATGAAAATAGCTTTGATATAATTTTCTTAACTTTGTTCAAGATGGTTTAAGATTAAACGAAACATTTCATTCATTTTAACAAGGAATTTAAAATATCAAATGAAAATAACATGTTATATATCAGAATTGTTATAAATTGAGTGTTTTTGTGTTTACCCAAAACTATTTTTAAAGACTGTATTTATCAATATCCAATTAAAATTTAATGATTTGATAAAATTATTACATTTTGACAAAATCAATTATTATATTTTAAAATAAATAAGATTATTCTGGTAGTCAGACATTGCTTGGAGTGAAATTTATTTGATGCAAAGTCTAAGATTTACAATTCCTTTACTTGTTAACGGAATTTATTCAATATACCTGTGTTTTAAACAACTTAAATTATTGCGTTTCAAAATAATAAAGTGTTTAAAAATTCCGATTTTCGGAAATGCTTCTAATATCATTGCATTACATAATTCTTTTAAATATTTAAGTTCATCTGGACAGAGAAAGAATAAATATAACAAGAAATATAAGTAAATATTTTATATGTTTTTCCTATGTTAATCGGTAAATGAATTTTACAAAATGAAAAAAAAGTCTTTTTATTCAATATCTTAGTATGGTAGTAAATATGAAACTTTTAAAATTTTTTTTAACTTACTGAAATTTAATAAAAATTATTGAGTCCTTAATAAATAACGATTTTCTAATTTAAATAAGTAAAAAACTTTTTTAATAAGACTGACTATCTGTTCTTATAAAAAAAGAATTTTTTTTCTTATTTACCTAATTTTTCCACAGTGATTAAATCCGAACGATAACTTCAATGAGATAGGTTTCTAACTTCCAACAGATTTTAATAAGTAATGGGACGGAAAATGTATTCTTTATTAAACTCTGTTTTCTCTTTTCATTTGACATTCATTAGTAATTTATGCATTATAATATATTTAAATAAATCTATACTAATCAGCGTTGACATTTCAGAATCATCGTAAATGACTTTAATGGTTCCGGAATACAACTACTAAAGTAAAGAAATATTAGAAAATTAATACAATTTCTTAAAATAACTATGATTAAATTTAAAAGAATAAATAATTTTATGTTAATAAAAAAGTGCAAAATATATATTTGTAATGTGCAAAAAATACAGTAAGTAACATGAAGAGACAAATATAAGCTCTAATCTATAAAATAAATCACATATTTCGTCAAGACTTTTTACAAAAGATAAGACTTCTGACAGATGTCTTATCTGGAACAAGAGAAGCAATTTTGCTTTCATCTTTTTGCTCCTGAATGAATATTTCCCAAAACAGAAATGTCTGCTACACTTTCCTTTGCGTGACAGGATCCGATAAAAGAAATATTCTAACTGGGCAGGACATGTATTTTTCTTAGTTTTTACTTTAGAAGATACAGAAAACTGAAAAAGGCATTTATTTTTATCATAAGGCAATCAACTGTTGTTAAAATTGTCAGATTTGGTACAATATTTATAGGAAATAGGAAAACATAAAACATATTTTGGTTAATATCGTTTATACTAAATAAATGGTTATAATAATACTGTAAAAGATACATGTACTTAACGTACAAAAAATCTTTCATTATTTTTAGATTTGATTTACAATATATTTTCTCTTGATCCTAAGCTAAAATTATATGAAGGAAAGTTTGGGATTATAAGTTTGGGATTTGGAAAAGAATATGTAAAATTTAAGCAATTAATGATCACAGATAGGAGACATTTTAAGAGTTTCAATTTTGGTTCTTTTTTACTTCAGGTGTAAATATTTTATATATTTTTAATTTTAAAAATATTTCCTTTCGAGGAAACACTGTGTATTCATGTTTTACATATGTGAAAATTTTGTTCATTATTCTGTTTAAAAGGTATTTTTCTTATATAACTTTATAAAAATGTCTATTAGGTGCCAATCAAACAATTACCCAGTTTTAAACACTCCAGAAAGTTTTAAGATGATTTAAATTTTCTAAACTATCTGTAAGTAAATGTATGTATATGACAAAAATATATGTAACTCAAAATGTAAATAACTTTCAGTGAAAAAACATGAATGAAATTTCATTTTCATTCTAACAAGTAAGGAAACATGTTTTTTCCTACAATTTAAAATGCTTGTAATATAACAGGTAACCACTATAAATTATTGTATTATAGAATGCACAATAAATTTGATTCGATAAGTATTAATATAATTATATAATTGACTTCAATTAATCCCAAAAATTGAAATAAATAATTTATATTATAAATTTACAGTATGTAATCAACTTATAAGTAGCTTTGATTGATATAAGACATGAAAAATTGTTTTTAACAAGAACTGAGAAAAACAAAATGACTTAAAGTTTCTGAGGTTATATTTGAGGTTATTCTGAAAATATGTTCGTCATCATCAATCATCAGATTAAATAATCTAAATATTTAGTACATTTTCTTGATCGTATTAATACGCTGTGCTAACCTATTTTTAAATGATTTTGTAAAAAGAATAATTTCAAATTTGGTTTAATGTTTTGTATTAGGAATCGTCTTTTTACTTCATAAATATCAAATTAAAGTTTTGGACAAACAAAATGATTTATTTAAATGAGCTTTTGAAATTTACCTTAGTGACTGAATTGATTTTTTTATTAAATTAACTATTTATCAATAAACACAAATAGAACATTACATACTAAGAGATCTATTATAGGAATATAGACTTTGATTACCAGATTTTATAAAGAATTTCATAAAAATGATTATTTGCTTACTCTATACTTGGAAACATTTTTGATATATAAATGACGTCTAAAATAACTTTTGTACATTCATCTTAAATTAAAAATATAAAAGAAATCATTTGTTACTCTTTTAACTGGAAATAATATTTAGTACCAATCACTTTGACAGATTTTGTTTTTATTTTATTTTCATGAGAAAATCAACCTTTCTGTTTTCCACAGAATTGAAATTTTTACTTTAAGTTTGAAGTTTATATTAACGTAAGTACCAAGTAAACACGATATTAAAATAATGTAATAAATATTAACTTAAAATGCAAGATATAGCCTAAGGGTTTGATAAAATTAAAGACAATATATCTCATAAAATGAAAATTAAGAAAATAATTCAATGAGTGTTTTTGACGCTATTCTTCCGAATGTATATCTTACGTTTCATGTGTGTGTAGAAGAGATTTTAAATTTCTTATATACATTAAGTATCGTGTTAACAAGAAATTGCATATTTCAAAAATCATTTATGTCCATATTATTAAGAACTTAAAATAAAACTTTTAACTCTTTTATAGATGGAGATAAAAACTGTTCAATATAAAGTGAATATCAGACATTTATTTAACTCTAATATAGCCATGTGTTTACTTCAAATATTAAATGACCTCAAAGTCTATCAGTTTTGGAGACTTATGTGGGATTTGTCAATAGTTCTATTATCCAGAATCATTTAAGTAAAAAGAATAAATGAGCATAGAGAGAAAACAAATCATGAGGGATTTGTTACTTACTACAAGCAATTTCTACATTTCTGAACACATTCTAGGCAATGTATGTTTCTTTTGCTCAGCATAAATATTTAATAGAGAAAAGAATGTGATAAATATAACTAAATCATATTTTTACAATCAAATAATGTTTAGCCTATAATAATAGAAAAAAGTAGTCAAAAAGATTGTCATAATAGCAGAAAATACTTAAATACAAATATATTACTAAAATGAAATATTTCAAAAATTTTAATTTTATTAATCAAAAATCAAAATCTTTTAAATAATTCGTTCCAATATTATTACTTTTACGTATTAATACCGAAGATGATGAATTTTACTAAATAAAAACGGTTCCCAGTTGTTTATGATAAAAAAATACCTTAAGAAAAGCTGTTATGGAAGAAATGTTTCAGAACATAAATTAAGATTTAGAAATAAATATAATTGAATCATATTATAACAGCAGAATGTTGTACATAGTGAATGTCTAGTTTCCATTTTCTAAAATAGTACTATATATATATATATATATATATATATATATATATATATATATATATATATATATATATATATATATATATATATATATATATATATATATATATATATATATATATATATATATATATATATATATATATATATATATATATATATATATATATATATATATCATATATATACATACTCTAAATAGCATTTATTTAAAGAAAAGGAAATAAAATTAAATTTTCAGGTGTTACCTTTACCACGGTTAGCAGATATCTGTGTGCTGTTCCTTACTGAAGGAAGTTTATAAAAATGGGTTCTGCTATGGGGTTCTTAAGTGCATAAGAAAGGTCTTAGGAATTTACTTGTACCTGCATTTTAGGACTTTAGTATAGGTGTAAAATAAGGGAACATTCATAAATTTAAAATTTTATTAAATAGGTTACATTATCATAGAACTCTCTCTTAATGTATTAGTTTAATTAATCTGAAATTTAATATTGTACACACACACGCTAAACGTTTAAATAAAACATTAATGAAATAGTTGGAATGTAGAAATTGGTCTAGGGTGATATGCAGACTTTCGTTTTCGTAGTACACTCCAGACAGCTCTTCTGAACCAGCAAAATGGCTTTCGACTTTGTCAATCTTTCTGTGCGAAACTCATATGGTCGTGGAGTCCGTGTTTTTGTAAGTCTTAATTTGTTACAGTGGAATGTGGGTGACATATCTCAGTCTACACATACCATTAAATTTTACCATTAAGTAATAGTATTTTTGAAATAGTTTGGCAGTACTTTTGATGTATTCCATTAGACATGAATTTGGCATGGTTTATCAAAAAGTACTAAAATGGAAAATAGCTGTGATGGTTGCTTACTACTAAGATTGTTTATTATGCTGAAATATATATTAAGTTAATGATATTTCAAACAATATGTATATACTGTAAAATTAGCATTAATTGTTAGCAATAAATAAAATTATATTTTTTAGGCCATAAGTTGTTAAACTTTAAGCAAATATTAATAAGCATTATTCCAGGTTTTTGAAACTTTTTGTCATAAATTAAGAAAATATTTTATTTTATAATAAATACACAATAAATTATTTTCCAAGTATTTCATTGAAAAATTGATATATTTATATTTTCGTTTGAAAAAGTTTCAAAATCAAAAATCTTCTTATGTTAAAGTAAAATATACTTATCTGTGATTAAGATTACTCAAATTTTTTATCCGCTCATGTTCTGATACATTGTTGTTGCACCAATATATATTCCTATATCTAACCTAAGGTTTGGCTTTACCAGCAGGTTGAAGAGCCGGATGATATTCTTAGTATTTTATAATTTATTATTGTCAACACGGATCAAGTAGAAGCATCTCAGTACTTAACCTGACAATTCCCAGCTATATAATTTCTCTTTGAGGACATTGCTACAAAAGCCTATATAAGATGTTCAGCTGCCTTTATGGATTACGACGGATATATGGTTAAGACGGCATTCGAGCTCACTACCGTCCTATAATGGCAACGGTGCCCTAACCAGCCCGGCTCCTCTGCCCCTTTTATACATTATTATAAAATACATTTTTAATCGAAAATAAAGGACTTTTAAGACAAAAATAATGCATGAGATTTAAATACAATGTAAATGTATCTATATACAAGCGAGTGATGTAGAAGTGTACATTCGTTTCTGTTTATGATAGCAATCATTTAAACTTATAAAAATAATTAAAATTTTTAAAGAAAAGCCACATTAGTAATTTAGTAACAATTTAAACAGTAGACTATATTTAATATTTTGCTTAAGATGACTACACTATTCAAGTTCATAGAGGTAGAAAATATAAATCTTTGATGTTTCTTTGATGCAATTCCAGTTATAAGATTTCAAATCTAAGAATTCTTTAGTAGAATCTTATAAGTATGCAATGCGAAGTAAAATCATTTCTCTTCTATAAAGATTAATGGCAAGTGGAATCAATTTACATAAAAGTAAAATAACTCTATGCTTTTATTTTTAATGACGCTTCTCTTTAATATTCTGATGGATGTTGAAATTTTGCCATATTTTTAAAAGAATGAATCATACATTTCTTTCTTAATATAAGTATTATGCTTTTCTATATAGATCTCAAATTACTGAAAACATATATGATATTTACGTAACATTTTTAAACTAAACAAATACATATCATATAAAATTTCATTTGATTATTAATATTTAAATAAGATATGTTATTTCGATTACTTAACAGTAAAAAAATAATAAAAGTTTTAGCTAAAATTAAAAATAGTCAAGTGTTAACTACTACTCGTAATTTTACAAGAATATGTATTTTTAATAAAAATATTTCATTATTTGGAAGTAATAAATAATTGGTTTATCATTGCAAATAAAGTTCTATCTTGAAATGTGTGATACGTCTGTATAAAGTTTCCTTCTAAAGCATGCTAGCTCCAAATATAGTATGTGAAAAGTATTTATCATTATAACAAATAATGTTTATTTCTCCAAACATTAGTATATATTCGTAGATATAGTAAATGCAAAGCATACTTCGTGATAATACTTTGTCAATTTAGAATTTCAAATTTATTTGTTTAATCTGGTATAAAAATGTTTTTTTATAAAGAGTTCCTTTATCCTGTAAAGTAACATAACCTAAATAAATATAAAAGGTTTAGTTAGAGTGGTAATATTTGATAGCATCATTGTGCATTTGGGGTATTCTAAATCACCTGTTCTAAAGCTTAGTCAATTGGAAGCTCACCTGTCTAGGAAATTTCTTTTCTAATGAAATAACTGAAAAATACCTGGAATTGAAGAATTTATTATCATTACTTAGTTCATTAATGTTTGTTTTTAAGTATAAGTTAAAAATGCACTTTGTAATTACGTGTAAAAATGTATATGCATTTTTAGAGTTCATTATTTAAAGTAAATTAGCTTGTAAGCCGCATAATATACATAATTTTACATTAACTCATTTTTATATAATTAACCGATTCAGCTTTGATTTTGTTTATACTTAATTATATCTTTTCCCTTTTAATTTACCGAAAAATTTACGTTCCTCCTAAACGTACTTAAACTTTGAATATTTTTGCGCGATGTTTAAAAGTGGATATATTTTCGATGTTTCGCATTTTGAATCCTAAGATATTTAAGCCAAATCTTTGGATAATTTGTTGTTCCAGTGGTTCAGCCCCATATATTTTAATTTTGTCAATTATTTAAAGAATAATAACTTATGAACCAAATTTATATCCAAAAAATTATATTTTTATACATAGGAAACACAAATGTTCACAATGTATGAAGAGCTATCTCGCATAAGTGAAATAAAGAACTTAAAAAACAATTGTGAAGTATAGGTTTGCTCATTTTTGAGTTTAAAGTTTTCATGGAAGAAAAATATAGATCCTCATAAAATTGGTTTTTCGTATCGTAGGACAAATATTTGTGAAAAATATTTACTTTACTAAGCAGTTGTTGATGTTTGTGAAAAGAGTTTAGGTAGATGCATTTATAAACTTGCTTATCCACTCCTAACCGTGAAAGGGGAAATTTTCATTAATATTTATCTTGATTCTTAAATACTAATAATCTGCAATCATAAGTAAGAATTTCAACTTATAAGACGCTAATAAAAGTATTTTATAGGAAGGGACATCACTTTCTAAAGAAATAGCTACATTAATAGTAATATAATCGTTACAAAAATGATTTTCTAATTTACTTTTTATTTTTTTAAAGTGCTTAGATTATTTTTGATTTGAGTATATGTGTAAAACACCAATTTTAGAGGTGAAAATCTTAATTTTGCCACAAATGTACTTGCAAAACATCTGCCTATTTTAAAGTTTAACAAGTTATATTGTATTATGTCCTGTAAAGTAGCGTAACCAGATGCTGCATAATTCAAATAGTATTATATTAAAATGGGGAAAAATATCTGAAAACATGCATTAGAGTGCCAGTATAAACTATTAAAGAAATATCATTAAAAATCTTCAAACAAAACTCATTTACATTACACAAGCATGAGTCAGATATATTTTTAAAAAAATTGTATTTAATTTTGATTACCGAAACAATGAATTTTAAAATAAGCTAATTTCATTTATTTTTAACAAAATATTATTATCATGTTATTCTTTTACATTAAATCGTTTTTTCATAAACACCATTATTTAAAAAATAATGAATAAATGTAAAAACATCATGTTATTAATTATTTCTAAATGCTTTACGATGTATCTAAATATGTTAAAGTAAGGAGAACTATTTATTTTCGCTTTATAATAACAATATACATAAACGGAAATATCAATTGTGAAAAAATAATAAATTTATTCTTTAAAATGCATAAATTATTTTCTTCTTAAAAGGGTGAAAGATATTTAGCTCATTAAGGATTACTACCATTTATGGGGAAATATATTCTTATTCTCATTATGTTTGTTTATGACAATTTTAAAATGGAAATCACTTTCTCTTCGCAAGGTTCTATAAAAGAGGGTAATAAAACTGGCTGTAGTTAATAGTAAACATATTCTGAAATTCTCCTACTTATAATATTTAACTGTTTTTATAATTATTTTTAGGCAGATTTAAAATTACCATGTATATTATTTTCGGGAAGAAATATGTACTTTTATCTCTCCATCCTAATTAATATGCTGAGGTATTTCTGGGGATATCCTAAAATACAGGCTATACAACATAAATTTATTGTAAATGTAATAAGATGTCTAAAAATACCAGAAATGAGTAAAATATCTAAGTCATTATTTATATTCATTAAGCGTATTTTAAATAGATTCTTCAAAATAAACATATTCATATCAAAAAATGAATTTTCTGTATATGAAATTCTGGTAATAAGAGAATTATTAAAAATGTAATTTTTTGAAATACAATGCTCAAAAGCAACCCATAGGCAAAGTACAATTTTTATCAACTCCTATATCCATTGTCCGTAGTAACAAATATTTCCATATACAAAACTCTTGAAATTGATTTTTATGATTTTATGAAATAAAAAAACTAGAAAAGATTTTTTCTTGCATAAAACATATCTTTTGTATTTTAAAATAATTAGCCTTCTGATGTTTGAGTGGTTCTTGACTCCTAGGTTGCTGATCCCTGGTTCGAACCCCAGTTCTTGGCATGAATGCTTCTTTCTCTTTGTGTTTCTATGTCCGTACTGTTGAGATGATGTATGAATGTGGCCCACACTACAAACGGGATTGTGGTGGTATGGCGTGGGTGATGCTACTCCGTGATTTGGTTCACAGGTGCTTTCCGGGTAAAGATAAATGTATAGCAGTGTTCAGCCATGTTGTAGTGAAGGAACAGCCACCCAGTGCCCACTGGTTTTTAAAATTTAAAACAATTTTTGATTAATTCAGTTATGAAAAGGAAAAGAGGAATGAAGAAAAAAAGTACATTTTGAATAACGCAAATAAAATAATGTTTGTGGAATTTAATTAAATTTTGTTTCCATTATTTTCTGTTGATTCTGTTGATAAAATCTTTGCTCCTATAATTTAAAAATATTTTCATTGTTAAAATATTATCCGTACTAATTTGCTTACACTTCCAAAATAAACAAAATACCTTTATTTTATTCTTTTACCTTTTTTGTATACATTATACGGAGCAATTTATATTCGAAAAATTTTCTTTGATTCAAAGGACGAAATGTATTCATTTATTTTAATCAGTTGGTTAGTAATGCACTCAGAAATTTATTTTCCAATGAAAGGAATATATTTTGTGAAAATTCCTTGTTTACAATAGTTTATATACAAAAAACACATAAACTATTACATTTGGGCAACGCAGATTAGGAAATAACGATTTTTCAATTCGAACACTATTCTATCAAGTGGATTTATATATTTACATATAATCTTCTAATAAATTTATACACAAGTTTGCAGTATTGTAACAGAATTAGAAATCTATTGCCTTACTTTATAGAAGAAGTTTAATTTAATATTTGCATATAAACTATTTCATTTTTATTATTTATACGACTATATTTGTATTCCGCAGTTAATTACTCACTTTTGAAACTGAAATAATTTCTATGATGAAACTAATTTTTCTGCTACTATCTAAATTTTCCCTTTGAAACTTTTCTCTTCATTAAAAATAGGTGTGTAGATTATTGAATATTGAATAGTATTTTTCGATAAATGGAGAATGTTTTCATATTTAATAATTATCAATAAGTCCTAGAAAGGAAATAAAATATAGACAATTTATAAAATAATAAATAAGTAGGAAATAACATTTTTATTCTAAATTATTATGACAAATATGCAACCAATCTTAATGTTTGAACTATTTTAAAATTTAATTAACTTTTTTTATTTAAAAAGACTAAAAATTTTTTTTTTATTTTAAAAAACTATTTTAAAAGACTAAAACCAAAAAAGCATGATTAAATGTCATTTGTGTTTATTATTTAGAATATTTAATTTTTTACATATGAATATAAATTAATGAAATACATTTTTCTTTTATGTTTTTACTGTAAATTGCTTTTAAGTGGTAACTTAATTTTTAGAAGCACAACATTTATCGATCAATTGTTACAATACTAAAGATGCATTATTGCGAAAAATTGTAATGTAGAATTTAAAGCAGAAATTCCTAAAATATAAGGATTCTTAATATAACATTTGCTTTTTATTTAAAAGAAATTTTATGTTAATTAACTGAAACCTAAAATTATAAATCACCTTTAAAATACTAACCCATTAAAAATATTCGTTTTTGATAAACTAAAATTAGTTTTTTTGAAATAAAAGAAGACAATAATGAATATTTTTATTATTTGATCATAATATTTGGTTGAGTTTAAATTACTATGATTTGAAATAAAATCATTCAATTTGCATGCATAATTTTGCTTGTTTGTCAAAAGTCAGTTTTCAAACATGAAGTCTGGGATCTACGATTTAAAGGAGGTTCTGAATAACTACAATAATTAATGCTATGATGCGATTTGAACGCATGAAATGTTGAACGAAAACCCGGAGCACTAACCATTTAACTGCTAATTAAAAATGCATAAACTAATTAAACTAATTAAAGTAAGGCACACACATTATTTATAAGGACTAAAATTCTAATTAAGAAAAAATAAATTTGAACGTTAATGATAAGCATTATTTTGTTTTTAATATTTTTTTATCAAGATCAGAAAGATTATCTTTGAAGATTTAAAATTTAATGCACAGTATAATTTTGTTTTTAAATAAAAATCAGTTTTGTTTTCCATATCTATAATAATAAGTCAGAATTGAAGCAGCTTAATGTAACGTTGAAATTCTCGTACAGAATAGTAATGGATTTCGACAAATAAACCAATTCACAAACGGTAATAATGGGAAAATCAGTGTATGTTAAACGTTGATTTAAGATTAGTGACTCTGCTGAATTCATTTGCCCTTGTGAAAAAGATGATATCGGAGTAATACAACCTTTCTCATCTGGACATAGTTTTATTAGGTTTTCAAGTATGGAATGGAGAAAGTTCGTGTTATTTATTTCAATTGCACATAACCTCATTTAAACACTTTATATCGACATAATTTGTTTTTCTTTCGAAAAGTACATATTTTCCTCTTTTTAACACATATTACAGTTTGAAAAAAAATTTGCAATTTTTTTTGCATATTCGATTAAATGAGTCCATAGAAATCAGCAAAATTTGTGTGTTGATGAAGTATGAGTTCCACCTTAGAACTACAACATGGTAGGCAGTCACCAATATCAATAATGTGTTCGGCATTTAAGTGTGTACAAAAGAGAGTAATTGGACAAAGATGAACATTCAAAACACTGTCCGAAACGAGACACCCACCAGAAGAGGCTGATGGTCGTTGTTTGGTGGCGTGGCTCAAGTTTCCTCCACCAAAGCTTTGTGTAACCTGGTCATTCGATCATGGTGAATGTCTACTGTTATCAACTAGACGAATGATGAGAACTCATACGTTTAAACAGAAAAAAATAGTTAATCGGGTGACTCCGATTCTCTTGCATGACAACGCTCAACCATATGGGGCACAAATGACCATGACAAATCTACAGGATATGAAATTGGAAACTTTACGTCAGCCTTCGTACTCTCCAGATTTTTCTCCCACTGAATATCATTTCTTTCAAAATTCAAACGGCTTCTTATGTGGAAAAAATTCCATTCCGCGCATGCTGTCAAAATGGCGTTTCAAGACTTCATCGACTCCCATGATCCAGGCTTCTGCAGCAAAGGAATAAATGAGTTACTCTAAAATGGCAAAAGTGTATGGATAATGTGGGTGCATATTTTGATTAAGAATAAAAAGTTTTTTTTTGGAAAACTCAAATTCAATTATTTATATTTTTTTGCTCCATTTCATATTTGACAACCTAATAATTTACATGCCGTTTGGCATTATACTACGAATGTGATGGTCATAAGTTGGCAAATAGATATGTATCACAATATTTAACTGCTTATTTATT
The DNA here is from genome assembly GCA_037975125.1 of Latrodectus hesperus. Classification (NCBI taxonomy): domain Eukaryota; kingdom Metazoa; phylum Arthropoda; class Arachnida; order Araneae; family Theridiidae; genus Latrodectus; species Latrodectus hesperus. The sequence goes on from JAJQOW010001206.1 coordinate 37,341, forward strand.
AAAGTGAAATTAAACTCACAATTAAAAAACTTTTTCTCCTTATATATTTTTCAAGAAGATATCCTATTTTCAGTAATGAACCTTAAATTAGATCGAAGCAAATTATTTTACATTACATGTATTGAGGTATAAGTATTTTTATATTACTTGTGATTTATAATGTTCTTATAATAGAGAATTGAAACACGAAAACTAATTAAAATGTTTCATAATTGAAAGAAATAAATTATTCTAATAAAAATTTCTATTCATGAAGAGATTTCAATTGTTGATAGCTCCCTTTAATATGAGATTTCCAAATTATTAATTAAAATGAAGAGAAATTCATTCATTGGGTATATTTTTTTGAATTTAAATCAAAAAAGAAAATAATTTTGCCTGAGAACTCCAAACTATTGTTATTTAAATAAATAAAAAGATAAGTATTTCAGATTGTTGATAAAAAATAAAAAATATTTTTTATATTTATTGAAATAAATGCTATATGATGGTAAGAAAAAAGTTTACGGTTACTGGTCAATTTAAAATTGTGACTATATCTAGTTTAACATTTTGTTCAATTTCTAGCTAAATATTTTGGTATCATGAAATGTGATCTTTAAGATACAGGTAAAATTAAAGCAACTCTTATACCTAGGTTTACTAATAGTAATAAGTGGTTATTTAATCACTGACAATGAAGAAGAATGTCAATTATATTAATATCACATTTTTAAGGGGCAATAATATATTCTCTCATTATAAATACGGAAAATAACTTTTTATAATTTGTAAACTAAAATTTGGATGCTTTCTCTTTTATACACACAAAAAGAACAAATAATCAAAAATTCAAAATCTTCACAAATATATTATTTGAATTTTTTAACATTTATGTTTATTTTTAGAGTTCACTTTGGATAATAATATTGCTTAATAATCAATAGAAAAACTATAAACATTGGCTTAAGAAATTCTTAAGCCATTATAATCTGGAAAAAAGGGAAACTTATACTTACAAATACTAAATCACATAGAAAATACTATAAAATAAATCCCTTAAAACAAATATTAGATTCTTTAAAAATATTAAAATGGCTTTTAGAGCAATTAATTTTTTTCCATAAAAATATTTACAAAATTACATTTTTAAAATGGAGTGATAAAACGAAATTATTGTATTGAATATCGCTCTTAAGTACTTCATGAAGCTTAAAGGTTTTTTCAAAAATGTAATAAAATATTTTTTTTAAATAAATGTGAGGTTAGAAATAGAATAAATTTTAAATAAAATATATTTTAGTTTGTAAGAGTAATATACATGTTTATTTATTTTTAAATTTAAATCTAGGTGTTTTAGAAAAAAAAATTCATGCTGAAGCTTTAAATGTATTAATTTAGTTAATAAATTGATTTTTTATACTATAATAATTTTCTATTTATATTGATCCAGTATTTATACTTTTCTTCTACTTGCTCACATATAGATTAAAATTCTTTGAATTTAATGTAATAGAAAAATTCTTTAGAATAATTCAAACCTACAACTCTGCATATATTAATTTCAGTATTTTAATTTTCTTTTCAAATTACATATATTTATTTCATAATAGAGATTTATTATATAGGTCTATTTTAACAAAAAATCAAATTGTTTAAACAATATTTTATTCTATCATTTAATTTGATTGTTTCATCTTTAATCTTAATTTAATTTTAATTATTTAAGATTATCTTCGGTGAGAAGTTAGAACTTGTTACAATATGCATATTGTGATATCACATAAAGTTTAAGTAACTAATTTCTATACTATCATTTTAATATTAGCATAAAATATTTCATCAGTAAAATTATTCAATAATGGGAGTATGTATAATTATGTAATTTACTCTTAAAATACTTGACCAGCACAGTTAGAATTTCTGAAATTAACTATGCAAATATTCAACCAAGTATATGTGACTGTGTTAATCTATTTTGGAAATTATTCGTACTTTCTGGATAAAATCCCGCATTTGGAATAATGACGAATACTACCACAGATTTAAATATCCTAGTTAATAAAGTTTTCTGCTTAATGAAATGAACATGCGCCTTCACCACTGAGAAACAAATCCAGACGACTCACAGCAGCTCTCAAAAGAAGCCTTCTGAACCAGCTTACCCTCTTGTGGAAGCGACATTTTCCTAATATTATAATGGATGAACTTGGATGCTTAGGGAAACTTCCTTGTCTCCCTTCAGGAAGTTTGGTGGTTGAGGAAAACGTTATCTGAATAAGACTCTTCTGGAATGAAATGATTCTGTGTCAACATTTGTTTGATTTGAATTTCAATGCAAGATAGAAACGCATTGTTGAATAAGGATCACTTTCTAAAAGACCGAATAATATAAAGAATAGAAATCTGGTACTAGAGTAGTGGTTGAATTCAATTCCTCCACAATTTAGACTCTGCATTTATTTGTAAGCTAAGTTCCCATGTAGAGTTCGGTTCTGAATTCTATTAGAAAATGAATTTGAATTGAAGTTTGCATTCTTTGTAGTATTTTTAAGTAAAAATATGCATTATATCTTGTTGTTTATATGAAAAGTAAATTATTTTCATATAAAGTTTTATTTTTAAATTTTCTCGTTTAGATATCATGTTTTAAGTAAAATAACCTACTTAATTATGCATTTTTATAGAACCATTTTACTCATTGATTGTCTTTTATATATGAGAAATATTCTTTAAATAATCTATAATATTATTTAAATAATTCATATAATGCCAAGCAATTTATGTTGTCATTCATCAAATAATTAATAAAAAATAATTGTAGGTTCTAATTTATTTAAAAATCTTTTTACTCCCAGAACTTCAAGCATTATAACAAACACAATATGTTTAATCTTCATTATGTTTCGTTTAGATTCGTGTTTCAGACTAAATAGTCAAATTTTTAAGAGCTTATTCCAAACTTTCTTATAAATAATGGGGAAAAAACTTAGAATGCGACAAAAATATAATTTTTAATTACTGAACTAGTGTACTAGTAAATAATATTGTTACAGTATTCAGAAAATATAATTTACATTATCTTTTCTAATATGTATTCTTGTTTGTGTTTTTAAAACTCATTGTAAAGCTAGAATAATATTATTCTATGTAAGTGGATTTCTAACACTGTTATATGTGAATTTAGAAAGATATATTTTACAGTTATAAGATAATAATTACTATTTAGTAAATTTTTATTTAGCAGTTTTCATTTCAGATTGTTATTCAATTATTATTAGCATTATTAATTCTATTAAAAATATCAATAATTCAATTAAAAATTAAATTCTAATCTAAACTTACCCCTTTCTCTCTATATATGGTTTTTAATGTTTAACAAATAGGCTTTTTTCAATAACGAAGGTAAATTTGACCATAGAAAAAAATGTAAGATTTGTGTTGCAAAGTATGTGAAATCTAAATAAAATTTTTACAGCTTCCCAAAATAAAAACAATCATAACTGTTTTAAAATTTATACTTATTTATTTACTATATATTTTCTTCAAATTAACTAATATAGTTAACAAAAAAATTAATAGTGTTCTTCGAAAATATTTATGTAAATGAAATTTTAATCAAAATTTCAGCCATGAGAAATCTACGGAATTCCAGGAATATTTGCTTTCGCTAAAAACAGAAAAAGATGAAAGGGATAGAACTTTTTGAGATTTATTCCATGGAAACATCAGAAAAAAGACGCAAAGAATGTATTTGCTCGGAACTAAATTACAAACTTCATAATATATGAGGATGTATAAATATTTTAAGAAAAATTATTTATGCACATTTTAGGGTTTTTTTGAAATCTCTTGGAAAATAGACTAAATGAATTAATAAGCAGTCACGTGTCGTCATAATATATACATACATACATATATATACATATATATATATATATATATATATATATATATATATATATATATATATATATATATATATATATATATATATATATATATATATATATATATATATATATATATATATATATATATTTATATATGAATATATATATATATATATATATATATATATATATATATATATATATATATATATATATATATTTATATATATATATATATATATATATATATATATATATATATATATATATTTATATATGAATATATTTATATATGAATATATATATATATATTTATATATGAATATATATATATATATATATAATATATATATATATATATATATATATATATATATATATATATATATATATATATATATATATATATATATATATATATATATTTATATATATATATATATATATTATATATATATATATATATATATATATATATATATATATATATATATATATATATATATATATATATATATATATATATATATATATATATATATATATATATATATATATAAATATATAATATATATATATATATATATATATATATATATATATATATATATATATATATATATATATATATATATATATATATATATATATATATATATATATATATATATATATATATATATATTCATCATTACATTGCATTTATATATACATCAGTGTAAGGGAGATTGGAGATTTTAAGTGTATTTTCGATTAGTACCGATATAAACAGTATGCTTCTGCTTTCAGTGTGAGTAATTGTTTATTATTCAAGTGCTTATTAATAATTACATATGCCTACATTTATATATAGTTGAGTTTTTTCTTGAAAACTAAGCTACAATAAAACGATTTAAAAATATAGATCTGATATTGAAACATGTTCATTTTCCTAAAACAATTATTATAAAATAAAGATTAGTGTATTTATATATAAATACCAAAATATATTTTTAAGAATAATATTTTCATTAGAATTTTTTTATATTTATTTGAAGAATTAAGCACAATATTATTTTTTTATCTATTATTTATTAATATTCTTTATTTATAGATGTATGTTGATTTATGTAGACAATAAATTTAAGACTTGTAAAGACAAACAATGAAACTCTGTAAATTTATGTATCAAAGAATAAGTTTTATTGAGCATAATGCTTAGTTAATCAAAATAATGTTATTTATTTAATATTTCTTGTTAATAATATTTTATACAACTTAATTTGTCAAAAAGTGCTAATAATTATTTTTCATTTGAAAAAAATCTCTAATTTAGGAAACGTCCTTATTATAAATATAAATTGCACTTTATTTATGGTTTATACTCCATATTTTTCAAGAAAAACTTTATTTTAAAAATTGAGTAAAAAATAATTTTTATCATTTATTTATGCAATGAATATTTTGGAAAAAAAGGTGATAGTGGTTTCTCATTGAAAATCTTTTTAAAACTGTTCCTATATTAATATAATTTTGTTGAAAAACAGTAGAGAAAATTTTATAAATCAAAAAAATAAATTTATATACGTAATTAATTATGCAGAAGAATGAATATATGTGTTCAAAATAAAGAAATCTTAAAAAAATTCATATTTAGAAATATTTTAAACAATCTGAGATATTTGGAACTTTTTTAAATTATGCTGTTTAATATACGCTTTAAAAAGTTTTTTCATAATAATGATAAGCTTTTTGTTTTAAAATTACCTTCAATTTGATAGGAAAAAACTAAGATAATTTAAAAACATGTTTCCGAAAATGCGCAAAATAGAAATGTGCAGGTAATTTTTTCCAGAAAAAAAAACATTCGGATTTCAATTATTGTTTCTTCTAGGAAATTTTATATCCTTGAATTCAAATAAGTATTAAAATAATTATTATACACATTTAATAAACTCACATTCACACACTCTGAAGCAGGATTACAAATAAGGTGAAATATTTATAATAACCAAATAAAAAATAGAATAGAAATCAAAATAATATTTAAGTAAAATGGATACAATTCTATCGATTCAATTAAAACAAAAATAATAAGCATATTTGTAGTTTCAAAAAATATTTCATTTGTACTATATAAAATAACAAGATTTCAAACTAGTAATAATTATTCCGTTAAATAATAACCTAAACTTTCTCGAGAGGTATATATATATAGTTTTTTACGTGAAAAACTGTGGGCTCTAATTAAAATATAACGTTAAAAATTATGAAAGCAAATGACGTACATATTAAGCTACTGATAAGGATTACGCATCTCAATTCAGCAGCAGCATGCCTTTAAATTTAAAGCTTATTTTCAATATAAAGCACTCATCTTAAGCGTTAAATGTTTCACTGTAATGCTCCTCAGTAAATGACGCCATAACTTCTTATTAGCTCAATGGATAATCCTATGTAAAAAGCGATAGAAAAGGATCTTAAGAAGAATGTAAATTGAAATTTTCTACTATTAAGTCTAAAAATGATGATTACTGAATTTATTTATGTGCTTACGAGTAATTACATAGAATTGCTGTTTACAGGGATTTGTGCAGATATTTCACAAATGTGTGTGTACTTCATTACTTTGCAATTCAATGCTTTTAGCATGCAATTTTAGGAGCGTGAAAGTGAATGTTTGGTTCTTTAGAGTACCATTAAGTTTAATTTTTAATCACACGCACATATTTTATTCCTTATGAAAAATATTGTTTAGTTTTCCTTGAATAACTTATCTGAAAATACAATATTTAGAAATTCTTTTTGAGAAATTTAATTATTAATATAATAATGAATATAATATGCAATAATAAATACATAATAATGAAAATATATATTATTTGCTTTTAGTTATTCTCATAAAAATACTATGACTTTTTTAACCTTTTGTGTGAAGTAAATTAACTAAATTTGTACCGTTACACATTTAGAAAATAAAATAGTTTTCAATGACACTGCTAATTTAATGTCATTCAATAATTCATGATGATTATAAAATGTTGCGGTGGCATGGTTGGTAAGGGTGTTTCTTCTCGTTATCAGACTGCAGTGAGTTCGAATGCTGACCAAAACAAATGTGCGTCGAGTTCACTAATGGCGACTTGTGCACATAAATTATGTCCTGGTTGTAATATCCGCCATGTGAAATGATATCTCTGGGAGGAATAAGTCCGTTCTGGAGGTCTTTTGTTTCGTCTGTGCTTCTAAATTACAAAGGACCACCCACTTTCAACTCCCTTTTCCACCCACATAGTAGGCCACACAACCTGGGTTGTCTATTCTACTATAAAAGGTGCCATCAATTTCGCCTCGTTGAAAGGTGGAAATCCAAACAGTCGGACATTATATTAAAAATAATTATTGAATAATACATTTGTAATAGAGAGGCACTTTAGTACATGGGAACAGACAGAAATTTATATTAACTAATAAATGTCAGCATACATGAAATAAAATATATCTGTGAAAGACCGAATATATGAAGAGCATTTGATTATATCCTCGTATATTTAGACTATCCTCGGAGCATGACCACTAGGATTAAAATTATCTAGAAAAAATTGAAGAAAGACTCTGAGGTTAACAGAAAGGGAATTTTCTGCTAAATATTTTGTTCTGCAGAAAACGAAGTTTTAAGAGACATGCATTTATAACACCTAGAACATTATTGTTTGTCAGCTCTATGCTGGGCTAATTAATGCACGCAAACATATAATTTACTTCTTTATTCTCTTACCTAACTCATTCTTTTATTTTTATCCAACATCCTAATATATATTGAACTCATACTACTCTGAAATGGAATTATTTTGAAAACTTAAATGTACTAATTGCAAGAAAATCTCGGGATAATTCTTTTTTATATTTTATAAGATAAGTATTCTAAATTACTTTATGAAATAGTTTCTACCAAAAAATTAAGAGCTAAACAACTCTGTGTTATATATGATTCTAACATTTTAGAAGTTTGAGAGGGAGAGTAATTTATTGTCTCATTGAAACTGGTAGAAACAATTTTACTTTATTATAATGTTGAGTTATTTATTAAGAACATGTATACTTGAACATTTTCAAATGAAATACAAACATTTTAGTATATGTATTATATTATATATAACCTCTTAACCACCTGAATTTCTGTGAATAACCCTGTTTATTTTTGCTTTGTGGTAGCAGCATAGTTTGGGTTTTCTTTCCAAAGTAAGTTCTTTTCCCCTAAGCACTTGTCATGTTTAGAAAAAAGTTTCTAATTCATTACAGCTGCCTGTGTTTGTACAACACATGTTTGTAATTTACTTTGTCAATATTCTAATCAGAAATTTTTATTAATCTTTGTTACAATAATTTTTGAATTTTTTGAAATAATTTTCCATGTATTTTCAAATTTTTTTGCGTAGAAATGATTATAATTCTAAGTTATTTGAAAGCAGAAAAAAATGCCTGATATCAATTTTCATTGAAATTCACATTCTATTTCCTTTTGAATGAGTTCACATTTGTAAAATTCTTATGAACTACTCATAACTATCACATTATATTTTTCCCACTTATATATATGAGATAAAATAATTTGTGTCTGAATCTTTTAAAAGTGAATTTGATGGAACACAAATGAGTGAATTCATGAAAGTTAGAATAAAAAAACTAAGATATTTATAAAATTTAAAACATCAAAATATTTTTAAAAATGGAAAATCTTTTTATTAAACTTAATTGGATAAGGTTAGTTGTAAATTAAAATGTGTAGCATCTATATAAATAAATTCATTATTATAATAATTTATTTATTCAATTTTGCAATGAATCATTTTGCGCGTTTTGTAACATTAAAGACATTGTTAAATAATATATTTTCTATGGTCTCTCAAAATTTAATAAATTTCATAAAATTCATAATTTTTCATAAAAAAACTAGCATTTTTTGTTAAAATAATTTCTTTAAATGTTTGACTTACTGCACTTATAAATCATCGATAACAAATGGTAAGCCTTATTTTTAAAAAATATGTTTCACCTTTTATGTAAAATAATAACTTACTTATTATGTTTCTGAAAGTTACCTTTTGATTACCTAAGTAAAATTCTTTCATTAAGCACTATTGTTTGGATTACAAAACATTTATATTTCCCTAAATGTAAAAAATACCTGTAAAAGTAGAAATATATCTACTAAATGCATGTAGGCAAAGTCAATTTAAACATAAAGTACCTGTGAAAAATGTTAAGGGATTGTTATGAAGCCAATTTTTTCTTTTGCTTTAAATTCCAGATGTTAATTTGATTTGACAATCTGACAATCATACAGAGAGGAAAAATATAAGTTTATAATGGTATGTGAATATAAAATTTATTAAATGATCCATCAAAAACTTTTAAAACCACGGAATCTGAAGAAGTTGGATTTAGCATTTGAAAATTTCAATTTACATTCAAACATCTTAAGAAATTCATAATTAAATTAATATTCAATGTTTGGGCAATGTCAGAAGATAAAACAGAGAAACTCATAGGAAGATTCGTCACTCACAAGCATAATTTTCAGTTGAAATGAACTCAGCGTAAACAGAATGTATGGTTGGCTTTTGCCCTAATTTGCACACAAAGGCCCTATTTTGTACACAGGGACTTAAAATTTAAAGGAAATTTCAAGCATCACACCCAAGCCCAATTTCGGCTCAAAACCCACGAGCTTCCGAAACAAACGTCAGAGCGCTAACCATCTATTAGCCATTTCGGGTATTAACTACATAAACGAATGATGATGACACACATAAATGGTAGATGGTTTGTTTTTTTTTGTTCAATTTTCCAAGAACACTACTTACTGAAGTAATTAGCCAAAATCATTATGAATCCATGTTTGTTTTTATATTTAAAATGTAATAGTATCGTTGTTTTTGTCTGGTAGACAGTTTCCAAATACTTAAACTGATGAACACCTCTCAGAGTTTACTGATACTTTTGAAACTGAATAGTATACTGGAGAAATAAATGGTAATTTTGATGGAAACTTTAAGAGGCTATACCGTAAACAATAATCGAAAGTAAAATTTAAGGGAACCTTCAACTTATTGTGTTTTTTCCTTAACTGGACGGATTATAGGAATTTATTGGTATAAAAGTTGTTGCCTATAGATAGAATAAATCTTCTACTGCAATCATCAAAGATGTTTCGAACTAAAAGAAAGTTCTCCTCAAATTGGAAGTACTGTACGATTACAACTAAAATTGGTATTTATATATACAGGGTGATTATAAGCTATCAACATAAAATAGTTCCTTCAACCAAATATATAGCTGCAATAATTTAAAAAAACTGTAAATAAAATTTATTTCTACAGATGTAATATCTTTTAATAAATGTCACAGAGAAAAGCAACTACAAATAATCAGAAAATTGGAAGACAAGAACTGTATTTATATCCTGTACTACAAGATATCCTGTAGTTGATGTAACTATATAAGGGCAGGAAAATCTTGTGTTATTCAAAATGTTGAAACTATTAAAGTTGTTCAAATGAATTTGATTTCAATAACTTAGTTATGTTTTTATTTATATAATTTTCTTTCTGACTTATAAAAATGCATTATGTAATGTGATTTATAAGATTGAAGAATGTATTAACAATTTATAAGAATGTCTGATTTTTTTGGTTTATTAAAAGGTTTTGTATCTCAATTAAAATATATTGTATGATACATGTGTTGTGCTTGAATCGAACGCTGAACCGTATACTCTTTTGATTGCTGTCTCTTAATTAGGCTATAAAGAGCCTGTTCCTATTTTAGGCTTTATTAGTACTTCATAGTCATTTTTAGACAATAGGTCGCAGTTGTGCATATGTGTATAACTTCTAAATATATATGTATGTATACATAAAAAGTTTCAGAAACTCACTTTGCTTTAGAATACTGATACATTTTTTAAATGTGAATGATTGGTCCGTAAAAAAGAAACGACTAAAAACTGTGGAAACTTAAATCATTAATAAAAATCTCCGACATTGGTTCTAATCAATGCAGGAATTGTGATAGAACACTCTATGTGTATATACAGGTAAATGTAGAATACTAATAAAATTTCTCGTCAAACCATGAATTTTCAATTTTACTCAATTAAATGATGTTCTAGGGAAAATTGCTTACAATTTCTGTGTCACAGATCATTGTTTTCCTTTTCACAGTTCATAGGCCAAATTTTGATTTATCCTAAAAAAAACTTTTCTGAATAAGATACAGCTCAACTACTATATTGATGAACTTGATTTGTTTCTTTTTTAAGTTGAACATGCAGAATGTAATTTCGCAAAATAGAGACGTAGAGTCATTATTATAAAGCACAGTATCATTGTGAAAGTGCTCAAAGTACAAGGCCAATATGAATGTTGCAAAAATAGCTGTCACTCTTCTATTTAATTCTCCTAAAACAGCGATGTATCTTTCTTATTAAATTACTACATTAGAACATGCTTGAACTAATACTAGTTTTACTTCATACTTTTAACAATTTCAAAATTTTGCGGCACACAAAGAAAAAGGTAAATTTAAAAATTGCTTATTTACCTATAATATACTGTATAAAATAGTTCATGATAATAATATTGAATGTCACATGTAGTACAATATGTACTGCAAAAACAAAAGTTCGTTTATTATTTTACTCGTATAAAAAAGCAGAATAATATTTATTATATACATTTCTATTGTTACTTATGAGACCTGGACAAGTCAAACTCCCTATTCCGTCGGTTAATTTAAGTAAGAAGAGCTCTTGTTATGCTTAACCAGATCACTATAAGAGGGAAAGTACGACTTTGCTCTAATCTCCTCCGATAGATGGCACCACTTACTCAATTTTTATACCTTTCTAAAATTTGGCTGCACATAAAAGTGTCACTTCACAGTGGTTGAGAAACACTGGCTGATAGGATCGAAGATAAATCTATGGATTAATGTTTTGAGATACCTTTAATTTTGTGGAATGTAACTCTACACTACTTTTCATCAAATGTAAGCAATACTTTTTCTTGCAATGATGTGAAGCAAAACAGTATGAACGACATGTATATTGTCTTTATATTTAATTTATTTGACAACAGGCAAAAGTTTATAATGTTTTCGTTCCTTTTTTGTAAATCTTAGAATAAGTTTATTTTGAAATTATTTTGTGCAAAGACACTTTCTTTTTTCAGTTACATTAATCTTTAGAAACCCAGGGCAGTACCTGCTTCTTGGGCAACTGTATTTTCTTTAATTTTTCACTGAATACCATGGTGCTTAATTTATTACATATTGCCATTCATTTATAAATTTAATTCCTCAAGTAATGATTCTGAAATTCAGAATAAATTTTTTTTTAATTTTCTTCTGTACTATAATAATTAATAAGTTATTTAAAATAAACACTTTTTCATAAAAACGTTCTTCATTGAAAATAATATTGCAATTGTTTTTAAATTTTTACTAAATTTGCATCGGTACATTTAGAATTATATACATTTAGAATCAACGTAAAAAAATATAAAATTCAGCTATATTTTTTATTTCTTGCCTACACATTTCAAGCAAAAAGGATTACTATATCAGTTTCCATGAAGTTTTACTTTTATTATTTATAATACAGTAACTTTTTTTACCTTTTTTGATATTTATCCCATTTTAATAAACTTATATCACCATTATAGCTTAATAATCATCTGATTATCTTACATTATCATAAAAAATTAATTTAGAATATAAATAAAAATGAAGCCTTATGTACAAATAAATAAATATTCTTTATCGACAAATTTTAATCATTGCTATTTGTCCACTAAAAATATAAAATAGGTTTTTCTGCTATTCAATGTTAATGATTTTCAATAAACAACTTTACTAGGTTCAAAATATATTACAATAGATTACTTAACCATAAAAATATGTGACAGAAAATATATATATGCCTCTTCTAACTATTACAAAAGATAAGGCTGGTGACAGCTGCCAATTCCTGAATTGGAGATCCAATTTTGTTCTCGTCTTTTAGATATCAAATGAATATTCCCGAAAACTGGAATTTCTATTTCTCTTCCTATGAGATAAGATCCGATGCCAGATATTTTCAGACGATGAAGGATGTGCCATTTAGTTAGAATATTTTTCTGCATTCTAAGATATTGGTTACTAAAGATCAATGCGTGAATCCTGTGTGTTAAAAATCATTTTGCATCAAAATATGAAATTTTTTTCATTAATGAAATTTTTATTTTCAGTATATGAGCTGAAAGTTTAATTTTCATTTTTGTAGTTTAATTTTTTATTAGTTGTACAGTGTAATATCAAAAATTACTTTCTGCATACATAATGGATGTATTGATATTGTATTTTTATGGCATACATAATTTATGGATTTATAATATTAGCAATTCATGGTTTTTTAATCTTAACTACTAAAATAACATTGGATTAATAAATCAATTGTAAATACCTTCTTTTATTTGTGTTTATTGTTCTCAGAAAACTTTTAAGTTTATTAATGAAATAATCTTTGACTGCAAAGAGTTTGCTTATCATTATTTTTATATTTGTTGTTGTTACTTATGACACTTAGTCAAGCCAACCTCACTATTCCATTGGCTATACAAATTTAAGTCAGTAGGGTGCGTCTTTCGTTTAACCAATGCACTTCGAAGGTGAAAGTACGACTTTGCTCTAAACTTCTCCGATAGATGGCCCCATCAGAGGATCCAATCTCTTAACTTTGACATTGATCTGAAATAAAGGAGATTTTCTCTTGACCATTACACCCATGATAACTGCTCAATGACCGACTACAGGACATTCAATTCTACCTATTTAACGAGCATGTATATCGCATGTGGAGGGTATTCAGCGGCAATGGGGATTGAACCCCACCTTTATGGACGGAAGGCCGATGTCATAACTACAAGGTTACCACGATTCCTTTAAATTTTACAAACAGTAAATAATTTTATTATTTATCAAAAAATAAATGAAAAACATTGCGTGTTTAAATGACTTCAGTGCATGTTAGATAATATTATATCGAAATTGAGTAGAATTGAAATTAAGATTACCAGTAATATTGTGCTACTCAATTTCGATATAATATTATCTAAGCTTCAATCAAAGTAGTTCTATCTGAAATACAAATATAAATATAAATAAATCAAAAATTTTAAATGTTTGAGAAAATCACACATGTTATCTGAATGGGCTTTTATTAATGTGGATAAGAAACAACTTTGGATAATTTACAATTTATTTAAACAATTTCATAAGTTATTCATTGAAAGATATAAGGTATTTAAAAAACTGCATTTATATTCATTGAACGCCATAAAACAGTTTCTAAGAAATGTCATGAATATTTGTTTCCTTGTTTGCCCAATCTTCGCTTTCTTGTTTAAAACTTATGATTAATCGACAGATATAATTTTTATGATATTTTACAGTTAAGAAAATACATATTAAAATACGCAAAACAAATTTTGATTTGGTATTGTCAGTTAGACTATTAAAGAAATCAATTATTTCTGTGACCTCTGAGTTGGAAAAACTTGCAGAGATAGAAATATTCTCCACTGTGTTTTTTTATGATCATTATTTCAGTCTTATTCAATTCGTTTTACAAGATATAATCTTCCATTTCCAGCAAATACTATAGGAAACAGTAATATTTAAAGGAATATGAATGACATGAATGTGTGAAAAGGATGAATTTACATTTTTCACATCACAGTATTGATCATTTTTAATTAATTCAAGTCATAATTACCAATGATTTCTGCAAAATGTTAAGCCTCGAAATATTGTGTTTTAAAGGTTTGATTTCTTTTAGAATTGTGGTACTTGATTTTTCCGCATTCAAATAATTTATCAATAACATTTAAATATGTATCCACTTAGATAACTAATATATAAAAATTCAACATTTCTGTGTAATGGATTATAAAGTAACGATATATATTATTTTTCAAATTTTTAAAATTCATTGTCTTTATTATACACAATTATATTAACTTTTTTTCTTTTTTTTGCTATGACGTAATTAGAAATACATTTAAATGCCAATTACAAAAATATTCATGATATAACTACCTACTAAATAATTATATAAGAGTAAACTAGTTACCTGCTTAGGCAAATTCCTATAATACACTTCTGAAACGAAGGCAACATATTTTTTCTGAATTGATATTTTCCAAAATTGCTCATTTACAATCTTATTATTAAGGTTTAATTTGTAATCTTACAGAAATTTTTTTGATATTTTATTAAATTATTAATTCATATTTTCAATAAAAACATTTCATTTATAATATCATAAAAAATAATATATTTGTGATAAATTTTATATAACTAAAGTAAATGATTAATGAAAATTTGAGTTTCAATAAAAAGTAATCCGATTGGATAAATAAAATATGATGGAGAACATGTCTGAAGTAGTCGATAAATGCAGTCGGAAAAACGTTAAGGTTTAATCAATCAAAAAGTGATGAAGTGAATATCTTCAACAACTTCCAATAACTTATCTAATCAGTTTTCAAGGCAACTGTGATTGACAGTTGACAACGAGAAGTCCTGTGATTAATGAGTTTTGTGCAACCTCTTATAAGTAAGAACATCATCATCAGGAAATCTCAAATATCATTCATCATTTATTTATTTTATCAGGCTTTTCTATCACGATTTCGGAATACAAGAACATCACATTTTTTATTAAACGAATAGAAACTCTTCTGAAAAATGTCTTCCCAAAATTTTAACAAAAAACTTTAAAAATTACAAAAATGTTGCTTTATATATTTTAGTAAATTATTTGCATATCTATGTTATTTTATATATTAATTTTATCAAATATTTCTAACAGTCTAAAATAAAATTATCATTATACTAAAATATAAAAAATATAAATTTGAAACAAACTCTCTCTCTTTATCTGTCTTTCTCATATATATATAAATATATATATATATATATATATATATATATATATATATATATATATATATATATATATATATATATATATATATATATATATATATATATATATATATATATATATATATATATATATATATATATATACATATATATATATATATATATATATACATATATATATATATATATATATATATATATATATATATATATACATATATATATATACATATATATATATATATATATATATATATATATATATATATATATATATATATATATATATATATATATATATATATATATATATATATATATATATATATATATATATATATATATATATATATATATATATATATATATATATATATATATATATATATATATATATATATATATATATATATATATATATATATATATATATATATATATATATATATATATATATATATATATATATATATATATATATATATATACATATACATATATATATATATATATATATATATATATATATATGTGCTAAAGATTTAAAATATTTATTATGCAAAGAAATTTATGTCATACTTAAAAACAACTGGAATACATTTCATAATTTAATTTGTAAATAAATTTATTATATACGTTCTTTGTCTCACATCCATTACAGCATTGACGATTTCATAAGGATTCTTAATTTTTTAATAAAATTCATTTATTTTTGTGTCGTAGTTATTTGGGACAAAATTAATAGTAGAACTATATGCTAACCAATTAATTAATATTATTCTTATTTTATAGTTTCAAAATTTTATTTTATTAATAATAACGAAATTTATAAATAATTACGAATTAAATATTCAACTATAATCCCTTTGTGGTAATGAATACTGTATCATTTCTATCTTATTCTCTGATAAGCATGAGAATAAATATTTCTTCAATGAATATTATACATGTTTATGAATAAAAACTTTCAAACTTACATTTTGGTGAAAAGAAAGCTTTTTACCTTAAGCAAATGCAAATACTGCGCCCATTGATGAAAGAATTATTCTAATCTTTTATTATAATACCATATGAATTTTTTAGGCAATCTTTTTAAGAAGGATTTCTAAAATGGAAATTTTTACTTTTAGGAATATTTTTTCCATTTAAGAACTCCATTGTTATATTCAAAGGTAAAAAGAGGGATATGCAGTAAAAAATAAAATGCTTTAGATGCATTGAAATATCACAGATTTAGAGTTTGGATTTTTCGAGATAATATTTATATTACATGCATTATCTATAAATTAGAGTATTCATTATCATGAAAAGTGGAAAAAGTGAATATTATATTTTTATGATATATGAAGTTTTATATGCATTTATTTGATATACATATTTTGTTTTATTTATATATACTGGATTTTACAACTTTGTTTTAATAGCATGATTAAAATAAATACAAATTTCCACTAAAGATAAATGTGTTGGTTTTTTTAATTCTGTATTTTATTGCTTTATTGTTTCAACTATTTCATTGTAATCAATGTATATAATTGATAAATAATCTTTCAAAAATAAAATGACATGAAGTTTCAATGATAAAGATATGCGATCCTAAATTTGACACCGTGAATTTATGCGATGTTAGATTAGTGTAGTAAGGTGGAGTAAAAATGAGATATTCTCAAAAAACGTTATTATAATATAAAACAGAATTTTTCAAATGCATTCATACTAATAATGAAATTTAGTATAAGAGTAAGTAAATGTTAACTTTTAAATACTGTTATCTTCTCCCAAAACTCATTATTTTATGTTTTGCTCAGAAAAGGTTTAAATGATTTTATGATTGTAGTCTGTTCCCTATGATATACTAAAACATAAAGTTTTCTTAAGGATAAATTATATTTTTTCAAATTGTGCTACTGAATTCATGATTAGTTAAAAAATAAGAATACACACACATATAAGACATTTTAATGACGGTCATATAATACAGAAAAAAATGCTTGAAAATTTATACAGATTTCTTATTACCATATTGTATCATCAGAATCTCTGTCTTCTTAGTAGATAAATTTAAAATAAAGACTTAATAAAAATTTTCGGGAAATTTTCTTCTAAACTTTTATTTGAATAGAAGTTATTTTGGTAGAAAAAAGAATATCCACTATACTAAATGCAATTATGAATAATTAGCCTTTCCTAGATGAAACAATTAAATTTATATAAATCAAATTGAATTAACTTAAAGCTATTTTGACTATTTTTTGAATGAAAAAATGTCTTGCATAATAGAAAAACAATGGTTTTCAAATGTAAAATTTACACATAAAATAGCAAAATTAAATTTTAATCAAAATGATATTATTAAAGAGTGACAGTAATCCTAAAATTAATTAGTTTTATAAAGTTCTATAGTAAAATATTTTTGGAGAAATATTGGTAATATTCCAAAAATATGTATCTATTAGAGTGCTAAAATGAATTAAAGTTGTAACGTAAATACTTAACTCAAAATGTATACATTTGAATTTTCAAAAAAAGTTCTTGTTTATCTTCTTAAAAGTGTATTCCGTAATAAAATTTAATTATAATCTTTCAGTTTAATGCTTATTCATATTTTACAATTTATTATATAAAACATTTTTTTATAAAATACTATTTATTAACACTAATATTTTCCATTCTGTAAATATAAGTGCGATTGATATATTTCTCCCAATTTTATTTTCATTTAGTTTTTCATGAAATATATATATATATATTCTTGCAACGAGATACCTACGATGTTTTTAAATTCAACGCAACTCTGATTATTTTAATTAAGTACAATGAACTTGAATAAAATGTATACTTGTCTAGATGTTATTTAGAAGGTACATACACACATTTCGCATTTAATTATTATTAAAAAAATTTCAGATATAATAAGTAAACTGTTTATTATTAATCTTTGGCTTTAAAAAATGAATTTACCTTTAACATGAATATTTGTTATTAAAGGTAAAATTAAAATAATAATTAAAAAAATTAACACATTTATGCAGATTGATTATGCAAGCTGGTTTTGCCACCAAACAAAGAAGCTTCATTTTGAAATCATGAGAGTTTAATAATATATTCTACAATATTATGCATTCAATACAATTAAAATTATGCATTCAATACATGCAATAACTAAGTATTGAAGGTGCATATCATTGCTACCTCTAATTCACAAACATAGCACATCATTTATGGTACCAATTGATGCAACATTTTATCTGAATTACTTGAACAACATTAACTGAAAATTACAGTGTGGATATTGCTGTGTTATAGAAATTAGTGGGAATGCTATCTAATAAATGTCAGAGTACTCATAAAAAATTAAAAATTCTGCTGCAGATATTTTACAAAACGCTTATAATTAATTATTTCGCTAAGAAACTTTAACGTTGAATATTAAAATGAGGTATTATTGTCCAATTAAATGGGGTATAAATTGAGGTCTTATAATTATCTTTACTAGCTGAGACACTTGATCGCTATTCGTTGTGACATACTGCAGAAATTAAAGTATATTGTAAATTCAAAAATTCTACAAGAAGAATGATTTTATTTCTTTAACTTTAAGTATATGTGTATACAAACATTATATATTATATATATGCACACACACACACACACACACACACACACACACACACACACACACACACACACACACACACACACACACACACACACACACACACACACACACACACACACACATATATATATGTGTGTGTGTGTGTGTGTGCAAGAAAATATAAAAGTATTTATATATATATATTATACACTGCTCAAAACAATTAAAGGATATTGTAAGTTTTACATAAAATAAAGATGTAAACGAAATTTTTTTTGCTGAAAATGGAAGAAGAGAATCACAAATGAAAATTTTTCTGATTTTCAAACTGTGGAGTATGCTAATTTTGAGCTCGACGTCAAAAACGTCACTTCAGCGGCAGTGAATGAAATTTGACTTTCAACTGAATAAAAGATAATGAATACAAGGATGATCGGTATCCAGTGACTGCTTTGTTTCGATGAATACGATGTCTCAGCGAAATCATTTAACCGATTCAGAAGCTTGGAGAGTTGTTGGTAGGTTAGAAGGAGGCCAAACTCAAGCCGGAGTAGCGCAAGCCATTGGAGTGTCACAAATTGTGATTTCCAGGATCTGGAACCGTTTTTTGGAGACTGGAAGTGCAGGCCAAAGACCAGGGCAAGGTCGTAGACGGGCAACAACGCCCAATGAAGGTCGTTATTTAGTGTTAACGGCTTGGAGACACCGAAATATGAACGCTACTCTTCTCCAACAACACCTTCGCTCGGCTACTGACACCACAGTTTCAACTCAGACTGTTTGAAACCGGCTTCATTGTATAGGTCTGTATGCTCGCCGACCGATGGTATGTGTTAAATTAACATCAAGGCTTCGTCGCGACCACAGGGAGTGGGCAACAGAGCATGTGAACTGGCGGAGAAATGAATGGAGCAATGTTCTTTTTTCTGACGAGTCCCGTTTTTCTGTTCATCCTGATAATAGGCGTATTTTCATCTGGAGGTACCGTGGCAGTAGGAAAAATCCAGCGTTCGTGCACGAAAGTGTCAGATTTAGCGGTGGGGGAGGTTTGGTGTTTGGTGGCATCTCTATTGACGGGCGCACAGACCTCTATATCATTCGAGATGGACCTCTGACTGGTTGCCGATATAGGGATGAGATCCTCAGATATATTGTAGTCCCTTACGCTGTATCAATCGGATATGACTTCATTTTAATGGACGATAATGCAGGCCACATCGTGCTAACCTGCTGGAGGATTTCCTTTTCAAGGAAGGAATCGTACGAACGGAATGGCCAGCGTTTTCTCCAGTCATGAATCCAATAGAGCACGTTTGGGACGCTCTAAGAAGACGAGTTGCTGGCCACCAACCACCCCCACAAACTCTCCAACAACTAGAAAGCGCTCTTCTGGAAGAGTGGGACAGAATACCCCAACTCGTGATTAATAGCCTCATTCACTCCATGCCTCAAAAGTGTTCAACGTTGCTGGCCGTTCGTGGAAACCATACCTCCTATTAAAAATGACTTCCTTTGAAGACAATACCTTTTCTTATTCTTTTTTCTCATATGCACAAATTGTGTTTTTTTCCTTTTGCACGCAAATGATCAATAAAATGCATTTTTTCTGTCAAACATGTGTAATTTATTCTCATATAACCTACTACGTCTGTCGACCACGTATCAATCAGCTAAAAATTTCCCCAGCCACAAGATACACCTAAAACAGCAATACCCTTTAACTGTTATGAGCAGTGTATATATATATATATATATATATATATATATATATATATATATATATATATATATATATATATATATATATATATATATATATATATATATATATATATATATATATATATATATATATATATATATATATATATATATATATATATATATATATATATATATATATATATATATATATATATATATATATATATATATATATATGTATATATATATATATATATATATATATATATATATATATATATATATATATATATATATATATATATATATATATATATATATATAAATACTTTTATATTTTCTTGAATGCATAAAC
>JAJQOW010001207.1:0-58801 GCA_037975125.1 Latrodectus hesperus
TATCATGGTCTTTTTTTTGCAACTATAGTACTTACTACAGAAAAGTTTGCTTTTTTATTGTTACACTATGCTGTTAACATTCTTCTTTCTTCAAAGTGACAATGAATGACATCTTCGTGCGTTGGAAGTTTATTAGATAAAAAATCTCTTGGATGTCCAAATATAGAACAGTCAAATTCATTTCTCGTAATCTTTCTGGACAACGGCTTATCCATTTTTAAAGCAAGATTGAAAATATTCTAAAATAAATTAACAAAAGAGCGGCAAACACTACATATCACACTGGCTTTTTATCAAAAACTGATAAACATATCGTTATCACGTCGCATGTTGCCTAGCAACAAACTAACACGTGACTCGGGTGAATGAACTCTCTGGTGAAGTACACAAGTATTGCACTTATTAATGTTGTTAATATTGCATAGGAAATGTTAATGCCATTTAATTGTGTGTTTTAAAGCAATAGAATAGCCATAGCATGAACACATAAGATTCGTAGATTTTTTCTCAGAATAGATCGATTTTGTAAGCAAAATCCAATATACATACATAATTGGAATGCATTACACATTAAAAAATACAAATCTAATTAACTAAATACCAATTTTAATACAACATCCTGCCAAACTAAATGGATTTATTACTATTTTTTATTTTGGTTAGGAAAAACGATTGGAAAATTTTTAAATATTCGAAAAATTAATGTGCATGCGCAATCGGAAGGCATTACATGTTTTCATTAATTTCGTTTTATCATTCTCATTTATGTCATATGTTATAATTTCAGAGTATAGCATGTGAGAGCATGAATTCTTATAAGTATTTTTTTAATATTCACCGTAATCATAAGTCACTTCTGTCATTTGGGTGCACTATATAAAAACACATTTTTCGCCTAAAGTTTACTTTTCATAATAAACTAAGTACCTTTACTAGCTTAACAATGTCAATCAATAGAAGACGATACATTCGTTTTTATATAGCAGAAAAATTCTATACATATTGGTGAATTTGTAAATTAATGTTCACCGGAATCAGAAGTCCCTTGTGTGAATTGGGCGCACTCTATCTAGAAACATATTTGTATCCTAAATAAAATATTTTTATAAAAAAATAAATACTTTCCTTATATTCAGAATGTAATTCAATTGTAAATGAGCCCACTCATTTTTATATAGACTAGGAGTTTCTATAGATATTTCGGAATATGTAAATTAATGTTCACTGGAATGAGAAGTCACTTCGGCAAACTATATAAAAACACATTTTTCTCCTAAAATTAACTTTTTATAATGAAATAATTGAGTACAGTAACTTCAGAATGGCATTCAGTAGAAAGCTAGCCCATTTGTTTTTATATAAGTCGGGAATTTCTATAGATATTGGTGAATTTATAAATTAACGTTCACCAGAATCAGATGTCACTTGTGTGAATTGAGCTCATTATGTAAAAACATATATGCGTCCGCAATAACATATTTTGGTAACAAAATAAGTATTTTCATTAACTTGAGAATTTCATTTAATTGTAAATGAGGTCATTCGTTTTTATATAGACAGGGAATTTCGATAGATATTGGTGAATTTGTAAATTAATGTTCACCAGAATCAGATGTCACTTGTGTGAATTGAGCTCATTATGTAAAAACATATATGCGTCCGCAATAACATATTTTGGTAACAAAATAAGTATTTTCATTAACTTGAGAATTTCATTTAATTGTAAATGAGGTCATTCGTTTTTATATAGACAGGGAATTTCGATAGATATTGGGGAATTTAAAAATTACTGTTCACCGGAAACAAATGTTACTTGTGTCAATAGGGCGCAGTATGTAAAAACATATTTAGGACCTAAATAAAATTTTTTGATTATAAAATAAATACTTACATTGGTTTCAGAAAGTCATTCAATTGTAAATTTGCCCATTCGTTTTTATATAGACAGGGAATTTCTGAAGATATGGCGGACTTTTGAAATTAATGTTCACCGGAATCGGAATTCGATTGTGTCACTTAGGCGCACTATATAAAAACAAATTTTTCTCCTAAAACCTATTTTTTTATAATGAAATAAGTAAGAACATTATCTTTAGAATGGCATTCAATAGTAAATGAGCCCATTCGTTTTTATATAAATTGGAATTTCTAAAGATATTGGTTAATTTTGAAATTAATATTCACCGTTATCAGAAGTCACTTTTGTCACTTGGGTGTACTATATAAAAAACATTTTTCTCCTAAAATTTATTTTTATAATAAAATAAATACTTTCATTAGCTTTACAATGCCTCACATAATAAAATGAGCCCATTTGTTTTTATATACATTGGGAATTTCTATAGATATTGAGGAATTTGTAAATTAATGTTCACCGGAATCAGAAGTCAATTGTGTCACTTGGGCCCACTATATAGAAACGCAAATTTCTCCTGAAATGTATTTTTAGAACATAAAAAACGGGTGCTTTAGCTTTAAATTTGCATTCGGTACTAAATGCAACAAAGTATTTCAATAAAGATATGACAATAATGGAGATTTTCAGAGATTTTTTAAGTGAAATCAAATGATTATCTAAAGCAGTAGTTGAAAATTTTCAGTTTTAAAGTTTATCTCAAAATAGAAATATTTTTCATAATGAAATAAATGGTTTTACTAGCAGTAAATTGTTATTAATTACTAAATCCAACCAATCATTACCCTATAGACAAGAACTTTAGTAATATACGGAGGGATTTTCTATTTTATTATCACATGTCCTGTCAAAAGATGCAATAATAAACATATTTTCCTCGTAAAATGTATATTTTATAGTAAAATAAGTATTCCCATTAACTTTAGAATGTCGTTCATTGCAAATTGAGCCCATTCTTTTTTATATAGACCGGGAATTTCTTCAGATATTGGTGAATTTGGAAATTAATGTTCATAGGAATCAGAAGTCACTTGTGTCACTTGGGCGCACTATCTAAAAACAAATATTTCTCCTAAAACCTATTTTTTATAATAAAATAATTAAGTTTATTATCTTTAGAATGTCATTCAATTGTAAATGAGTCAATTCGTTTTTATATACATTAGGAATTTTTAAGATATTGCGGGCTTTTGAAATTAATGTTCAACGGAATCGGGAATAAGTGGTGTCACTTGGGTGCACTATATAAAAACACATTTTTCTACTAAACCTTTTTTTCTATAATAAAGTAATTAAGTACATTATCTTCAGAATGACATTCAATATTAAATGAGCTTATTCGTTTTTATATAAATTAGAATTTTAAAAAAATGGGTTAATTTTAAAATTAATATTCACCGTAATCAGAAGTCACTTGTGTCACTTGGTGTATTATATAAAAACACATTTTTGTCCTAAAATTTATTTTTTATAATAAAATAAGTACTTCCATTAGCTTTAGAATGTCATTTAAAAGTAAATTAGCCTATCCTTTCTATATAGAGTTTGTATTTCTAAAGATATTTGGGAATTTTGAAATTAATGTTCAATTTCCATTGAATCAGAACTCACTTTCGTCACTTGGGTGATTTATATAAGAACGCTAATTTCTCCTGAAATATATTATTTATAATATAAAAAACATGTGTTTTAGGATTAAATTTGAATTCGGTACTAAATGCAGCAAAATATTTCAACATAGATATGACAAAAATGGAAATGTTCAGATATTTTTGAAATGTAATCAAAAGATCACCTAAAGCAGTACATAAACATTTTCGGCGTTGGGGTTTTTCTAAAAATATGTATTTTTTGTAATGGTTTTACTTGCAGTAAATTGTTATTAATTACTAAATCCAAACAATCGTTAATCTATAAACCAGGACTTTTCGTAAGATACGCGGAGGAATTTTCAATTTCATTATCACATGTTCCGTTAAAAGATGCAATTAGAATAAACACATTTTCCCTGTAAAACGTATATTTTATAATAAAGTAAGCACTCTCATTAACTTTAGAATGTCATTCCATCGAAAATGAGCCCATTCATTTTCATATAGACTGGCAATTTCTATAGATATTGGTGAACTTGTAAATTAATGTTCACTGAAATCTGAATTCACTTGTGTCAATTAGGCACATTATGTAAAAATATATTTTTGTGTCCACAATAAAATATTTTGGTAACAAAATAAATATCTTCCTCAGCTTCAGAATGTCATTCAACTGTAGGTGAGCCCATTCGTTTTTATATACATTAGGAATTTCTTAATAAATTGCGGACTTTTGAAATTAATGTTCACCGGAATCAGAAGTCACTGGTGTGACTTGGGCGCACTATATAAAAACAAATTTTTCTCCAAAAATTTATTTTTTATAATATAATAAAAAGCTGTTTTAGCTTTAAATTTGCGTTCGGTGCTAAATGCAGTAAAATATTTCGGTTCAAATTTCACAATAATTAAGATTTTCAGAGATTTTTGAAATGTAATCAACTGATCGCACACCTAAACGTCCTTGAAAATTTTCATTTTGGGGTTTTTCTCAAAACATGTATTTTTTGTAATAAAATTAATTATGTTACTAGCCGTAAATTGTTATTAATTACTACATCCAAGCAATCGTTTCCCTCTCGACAAGAAATTTCGTCAGATATCGATGAGTTTTGATTTTCGTGATCGTGTGTCATATGCCTTGTCACAATGCTGAATATTAAAAAACGTATTTTTTGTAATAAAATGAGTACTCTCATTAATTTTAAAATGTCATTCAATATTAAATGAGTGCATTCACTTTTATATAGACTGGGAATTTTGAAAGATATTGGTTAGTTTTTAAATTAATTTTTTAAACTCTCTTCAATTTTTCTTGAATTTTCGAATATTCAAGGTACATGCGTGATTGGAAGATATTTTCCGATTTCAAAAAATTTTTTATTTTTTTATACCACCACTCTATTCAACTTCTGCGCACTATCGCAAATCGAAAAGAAAAAAATTCGCTCCACCCTAATAACCACGCAGGTGTTCCAACAGATATTATTTCACATATAATTTATCTCTAAGATAACAAATTTTATGTGTTCTTGCTGACAATACTGATGATTGCTTGGATCGTTTCTAGAAGAATCAACTGTCGGATAACTAGAACAAATGCCAAACATATAATTAAACGGCGGCTTATCGAAGATATTAAAATTTTGACAATTATCCTTTACATACAGGGTTAGCAAGAAATAAGTTTCCCACTTCAGAGGGCGGTAGAATACGTTCTACTCGTCCAAATGAGATGAAATTTGAACTACAGATAATTCAAATGATGCGCTTGACATTTATTAAAAAATAGTATAAAATTTCACAGATAGATGGCGCTGTAATACACATAAAAACATTTGATATGCTTTATAAATGTTAAAAAATAATAATGAAAAAGTAGCGTTACAACTCTTCAATATGCCCTTCTTCATTTTCAACAATGTGCTCTAATCGCAGAACCCTATTTTCGACAGCAGACCGGTGTGAGTCTATCAGAATATCAAGGATATGGCGCCTAATGCTGTCCTTCAGATCTGGTACACATGCTGGCCTTTTACGGTAGACATTGCCCTTCCAAATGAATGCCAAATGAAGAAGGGCATATTGAAGAGTTGTAACGCTACTTTTTCATTATTATTTTTTAACATTTATAAAGCATATCAAATGTTTTTATGTGTATTACAGCGCCATCTATCTGTGAAATTTTATACTATTTTTTAATAAATGTCAAGCGCATCATTTGAATTATTTGCAGTTCAAATTTCATCTCATTTGGACAAATAGAACGTATTCTACAGCCCTCTGAAGTGGGAAACTTATTTCTTGCTAACCCTGTATATATACAAACTACAATTTTAATTACATATATTAATCTTTATTCTTATAATATAAATTTGCGAAAGTTTTGAATGCCAAAATAACACACACACCGACAAATCTCTTTCCAAACTTAAAAATTGTCAAACCAGAATATGAGTTGTGGCAATGAACGTATCAAGCCGAAACATTAAGTTTAAACAATAACTATCGTGAATTTAAGTACATTGTGAAATACATTCGGTTGATATTAAGAGACAACATTTTCATTTTAATGTGATATTACAATGCCCAATTATTTATGATAGAAAAACAAAACTACTTTCTTTGATCCAGCAGCAGATTCGTCGAAACCCGCTGCTTTTAATAAAACATTTTATTTCAGACAATCCAAAAATTTCACCGGGATTAAATAGTATGAATATAATTCTTTTCACCGGGTAACCGTGCTGAGATATATTTACAAATTTATATTAATTTTGTGTAAATGAAAAATGGTAGTAGAAGATAAATACGACGAGAATAAATTTGCGTTAGTTTAGGGTATTAAGTATTAGCAGTTTTTCGAAAAAACGTGGGCATTTAGTTTATAAAAAGCAAATTCTTTTGAAATGAACACGCAACATTTATTTTATATTTTAAAATAGTTTTCACACTTTGTTTTTCTGGTTGCAATTGTAGCAATAATTGTTTTTTTCTTTCCAGAACTTTTTATAATGCTTTCATAAATCAGAAATAATTTGTAGTTTACATACTTTTAAATTCCTTTTACAATTTTTTTTATCAAATTGTATTCCTGATAACAAGTATTTTAATTATCATTGAAAAATTAAATTCATGAGCGAAGTGTGGCAACACTTGAAAATAATTTCGCGATAACACAAGAAAATAAGAAACTAAGTTTGTTCATAGTCAGATTACCTGCTAATTTTTTAAATTTTTGTTTGTCTTTAAATATACCCCACGCATCATAAAGAATGAAAGTAATCTGAATTTAGTAATTACTTTCTGAGTTCAGTATGTCTGAGTTTACTAGTACTCTTAGTGTAGTTAGGGTCAAATAATCTGTGTTTAATATTTATACATTAAAATACTTATCTCAGACAGTATAGTGAAACTTGCTATAACGGATTCACTATAAAGTCTTAATTTATTATTTTAAAGCATAAATTTATATAAAAACACATAAACTAAAAATTATTAAGCCTAACTATATGAATCAGCTTTGGTTCCACGTTTTCAATGAATAAGAATAATCCTGACTGAAAAATTTGTAACATGTAATATTTCATGCCTCAAACAAAACAGATTTTTAAATCATTATTCTTACTTGCACAAAAAATAATTTTCTGACAACTATCTTTTAATAAAATGTTTAGTTAAAAATTTATATCCCGGACATTTTCTGAAAATTTCAAAAGTATCGCTTCTCTGCTCCACTTATAAATTCGTATATAAATATATAAAGATCGAAAGTGAAAACTTACATATTTCTAATCATATAGATGAGAGTATTAATCAATTAAAAGAATATAAATTTAATTACAATGCATCCTCCAGAAGAAAAAAAAATTAGAATATGTTTGAAAGTGTGATCTTGAGACAAATGCCAGGGTATTTGAAACTGTTTTATCAGTTTTGCTTTAGGTTTTATGTCATTTATGCATGAAAAAACATTCTTAACTTTAAAACTTCAGTTCATTATGCTTTTAGGAAAATAAATTCAGCTTGTTGGTT
Organism: Latrodectus hesperus; assembly: GCA_037975125.1. Taxonomy (NCBI): domain Eukaryota; kingdom Metazoa; phylum Arthropoda; class Arachnida; order Araneae; family Theridiidae; genus Latrodectus; species Latrodectus hesperus. Next base: position 7,543 of record JAJQOW010001207.1, read on the forward strand.
ATTTCGAAGCCCGGTGGCTTAGTGGCAGCGTTTCACGCTCCCATGACACAGGTCCGAGGTTCGATCCTCTGGAAGGGCGAGGTTGACTCAGTCTCTCATCCCTTCAGCGAGTCGATTAATTGAGTACCAAGCAAACTAAACACTGGGGGTCTTACGTTAGGTTGATCACCTAACTGGGACTCATGCTTCGCACCTCAGGACCCTCGGTCATGAAAACAGTTATGGGCACTGTAGGCCTTGGCCCACATGGGCTGTCGTGCCATGGAGTTTAGTTTAGTTTTTTGTTGGTTACTCCTGGTTCTAACATATTTCAGAGATTGATAAAATGACCTCCAATATTCAACTCCGCTCCTGGTCTTTATTATTGCAACAAAAGATGGAATGATCTATAAATGTCAAAATCAAATGAAAGGAAGAAACGTAAATAAGAATAATCAAGTAATGTGTTAGAATATGTAAGTAATTAGTATTTCAACACATTTGGACAAGAAAGGATAATCGACTAGCGATATCCAACAAGTCAAGAAATTTAAGAAAAGACAAGCGATATCTTACAAGTCAAGAAATTCAAGAAAGGACAAGCGACATCTTAAGTATTTCGAAAAAAAAAATCATGCAGCTGATTTCTCCTTCAAAAATCCATTTGTTCGGAATTTCTTCAGAGCATCGTATTATACGAAACAAAAAAAATGTTTCCCAGAATAAACGGAATTTCTGTAATGCGAGATCATTGCCTCACGAGTGGCTGAAGCATCGTTCTTCGATCTCTTCTTTCAAAATATTGAAATCCAGCCAATGTCATCTGAATATTTGATCTCGATTATTAATTAAGATTTCTAGTGAATGTCATGCAGTATCTTATTACCAAAGGAAAACACATTAAGATGCCTACCAAAGCATACAGCCATGTCATAGACGGTTATCGGGAAATGGATTTGATTTCGGCTTGTTCAGAATCTTTCAAACAATGTAAAGATGTTTGGAGATGCACAGAATGACCATTATTTCAGTTTCCCATGAAAGTTCATCACTAATATACTGTCATTCCAGTGTTACCAGCAACTAAGTTGCGGATAAGGGTGGTAAAATTCTCTTTTCAAAAGAATGCAATTTCTGCTTTTCAGACAAACCTTATTCTACTTATACATGTGTCTGGATCTTCCGATCAGAAATCTCGTAACCTGGTTGAATTCGATATCATCAAAGGAATTCAGCACTTCTCGTAACTGTATAGATAACAATTTAGCATGTATGAATATATCTAGTTTGGATTGTGTTACGAGAGGGAACTAAAATGGCACAAGGCTTAAAAGGCACTTAGAAAAACTGTAATTATAATATCATTTATTTATCATTTATCAGATATAATTACTATTTCTTTCATATGACAATTGTGTGTACATAGCATTGTCTGTATATAATATAATAATTCGCTCCAAACCAAAATATTGCTTTCTACGATGTATACCAAAATATGTAAAACGCAATTTTATTTCACAAAAAATATCGAATTAAAAAGTTTGTTTAACTCTATTAGAAACACAAAATTTATTATGCATTATAATCTAAGTACCTTCTATACAAAAAAAATCGTTTACTCATATGAGAATCATAACATTTTTTAAACATCAACAATTGCATTTTAATTTAAAAAATAAGATGTTACATTACATTTTTAATTTTTTCAAGAAATCAAATGAAATACATTAAAAATAATTTTAAAAACTTAAAACTAATTTATAATGTTCAAAAGAATCTGAGGGATATTTTTTCAATGAAAATATACGATATTAATATGAAAAATAAGAAATTTCTTGTTTTATAATGATAATTTTTTAAAAATTTAATTAATTAAAAATATCGTTAATAATTAATTTACTTAATTAAAAATTAATTTTTTAAAAATTTTTAATGTGCAAATATAATGAAATTTAATTTAATTAAGTTTTAATCGATGTACTTCATCTTAGTTTTTAAATTTAAGAAATGATTAATAGTGCTGTGTTTTTCTGCTTTCAACATCAAATTCATAAATGTCTTGCTATTGAAAAGGATTAACTGCTATGTTTCAGAAATGTTTTTTTCTTATATTACTGAAAGATCGTTTTTCTGTTGTTTAAAAGGGAATGAGTAGGTTTATTTTATTCATGTTTTCTTGTTCAATAAATGATATCAAAGTAATATGTTATGAGATTTGCTTACCATAAATATTAAAGTTAATTATTTCAAATTAATAAATTTTCATTTTAATAATTACAAAGGTTCAAATTTTCTTTAAAAAAACCTAAAATAGGATTTAAATTCAAATTAATAATTGGTGAAATTTAAAACATAACAGCTTATAAGTTCCCTTGAAATTTGTCGCAGTCTTAGAATTCTTCAGAGATGCTTACATATATTTTAATTTAACTAAGAAAATAGGTTTCTTTGTGTTATATATAAATCTTGAGCAGATATTGACAAGAAGCAAAAGTAAGAGATTTATTAAAAAAGCCTTTTAAATTTGAAATTTTGCAAAAAAATTCCTTTTATAATAAACAAAATATAAAGTTTCCAATGACGTTATATCCATTTTCCGGTGAAGTTGTAACCGTATTAAGGGAAAATCAATGCTTCAGTTAAACAATGTTTAGAGTTCTTTGCGAAACAATAAGCTCATCCATCTCACAAAAATTTGTTTTTAAATGTATCATCTCTTAATGGAACTTTAAAATATTATACAACTCTATATGCAATTGCGCTTTAAGCAGTAGATCAAAATCATTTAGGATTTAGATTTATCTCAGCAACAGATTCTTCTTAAAATTAAAATTTTGTAGACTGTTCAGTATATATATAGCCGAGCTGAAAGCCGAATGGTTAGCGCTCTTGGCTTCGGTTCAACAGTTCGTGGGTTCGAATCCCACCATGGGCATGGATATTTGTAGTGGTTTGGAATCCACTTTAAGCTGTAGGTCCCGGTTTAATTAGCCCTCGCGTGCAAAAAATGACCGTTGATTGACGAACAAATCAGTATATATGTAAATGTTCCGCTGTGAAGTTGTTAATAATCACTTTTGAACTTTTTTCATAAAATAAGTAAATTACTAAATTATATTTTTTGGGGAAAGAAAGAGTAAAAAAGTGTTAGGAACATATTACATATATATTATATAAGATTTTATAAGTGTATGTAAAGAAGAAGACAAAATGAGAATTAGATTGCATAAATGTAAATGTAAAATATTAGAGATAATTCAGTACAATAAGATATGCAGAGAATTTAGTATCTATGTTTATCATATATTTTCAAAAATAAAATATGTAGATATTTTTAAGAAAATGTTACAAAATTATTCACAAATAATTAAAATAAATTAAAAAACCAATAGTTTTTAATGTTCAACCTAAAATGACGTGTTTATATTTACAGTAAAATAAAAGACATGTATGTTAAAAAACCTGAAAACTCTGATAAGAATAAAATTAATTTATAGATGCAATTTATATAACTCACAAATAAATTTTATAAGATATTATATATTATATTATAAGATATGTTATAAGATATTATACAAAATTTTGAAGCTTGCATATAGACCTATGCCAGATAACAAACTTTATTTGTTTAAAAAAGTAATTCTTTAAAGAATATTTTTCTAATGTAAGTGGTGCAGTATATATTATATAAGTACAGAATTTTGAATATTAAAGGTAAGCAACTGGACATAAAAATGAGAAATTTCAGAATTATTAACTTTCTAATTTAACTATAAAATAGTCAAATACTTTGTAAAAGATGAAATACTGTATTTTCTATATTTTTGTTATTAAAAATTAAATTTGCTATATAAGATTCATTAGTGTTAAATTACGCTTATATCTTACATTCGTTTATGTTAGTTTCTTTGAAAATCTTTACGAAATTTTTTTGTTTTAAAATAAATATTGAAAAACAAATATTCCTTATTATTTTGAAAAGCATTCGCAAAAGTTGTGACAACTTTTGTGCTGTAACAGTTACTAAAGTTCTAACTCTAAATTGAAAATTCTTTTTTAAATACATGCATACACGTATTTTTTATGCAATTATTTTTTTTCAAATTTACCATTTCGTACAATTTTATAACAATGTTTACTTGAGATACTGCATATACAAATACTAAACAGAGCCGTTTTTGCCGTTTTCATTGTCTGATTTTCAAAGCGTAACATATAATGTGACAAAAAATTTTAAAAAAATCCAACATTTCTTGACATAAAAAGAAATTTTTATGCCAAAGTGTAAATAATTTTTTTTTCATAAAAACTTTTAAAATATGTTCGTCATTTGCTACAACTATGTCATTTTGGTTGTATTCATTTAGTTTATTATTCTTTTCTTCAAAATTATTTTGATAATTAATACAAAAATTGATAGAATCACACACTAGTTTAATTTAAACTTCAATATTATATTTTGAGTTGGTTGTGGTGTGGTGTCCATTAGTCCAATGGATCGGAGACTGTCAGTGACGGCTTCACTATATTGTCTGAGTCTAGTATTTTAATTTAAATTTATTTTTCAAAACATCATTTAAACCTAAACATGTTTGCAAACCTATAATTATAAGGCATTTTACCTATTTATTTTACTACCTAATATATTACCTACCTATTTACGTAGGTAGGTAATATAATAGGTAGGTTACCTATAATTATAAGGCATTACCTATAATTAGGTAGGCAAACCTATAATAAAAAGGCATTTTACCTATTTATTTTACTACCTATTATATTACCTACCCATTTACGTAGGTAGGTAATATAATAGGTAGGAAGGTAATGCAAGTAAATAGGTAGGTAATATAGTATATTACCTACCTATTTACGAAAAACATCCTTTAAACCTAAACATGTTTGCAAACCTATAATTATAAGGTAGGACTAGAGATATTAGCCTTTCTTCCGTCTTTTCAGCTTTAAAATGGACAGAAAGGAGGGATTTTTACTCTTTGGTCACCCACGAGTTACGCCGAAAGTAGGTATACCTTTGTAATTTTAAAGGATAACCGCTTTGTGGAACGAAAAATATTTTTCTTTTCTGTTCGATTTGCTATAGTGCGCAAAAGCTGTATAGGTTGGTGGTATAAAAGACGCAAAAAAATTGACATTGTATAAAATCTTCCTATTGTACAAGCGTCTTAAAATTTGAAAAAATAAACAAAAATTTAAAATTTTCCACAGTGAAATTAAAGATATTTTTTTATTTGTTCACTCGCTATGCTTTGAAATGATAACTTAAGACATTGTTAAAAATTATTAAAGAAAATTAATAAAACCAAGCAAAATCTTCCGATCGCGCATGCGCTTGAAATTAAAAGAAAATACGAGATATTTGCTGTTTTTTACTTGGTGCAAATGCATTACATTTTTATCTGAGTTATTTAATTTGTTTACAGACCTTCAACACAGCATTTGCAACGCAAATCGTGCAGCTCTCAGCTTTTTTGATGCACAAAAAGTATGTAGCGTTTTCGGTTTTATCAAAACAACCCAGAACTCACCACGTGGAGTTGACTGCACTTCGAGTTCTACCCACACCCTTTCCAACCATCCAGCCATGAAGAGTGTTTACTGTTTACTAATTATGTACAATCTATACAAAAAAGTTTTCTTACCAGATTTGACATTTTAAGTTTTATTTCTCATGAAGGGCAACACTGTATTCTGACTTCTTAGAAAACTTTGGTATGATTGATCTCGAACGTAAGGTTGCTCTAATGTAACCATCTCTAGATTCTGGGCCACATGCTTTCAGTGATGCCTCTGATACAAGCTTGACACATCTTTCAACTGCTTGAGAATGACAGGGGAAATCTGCGAGATCCCATTTCGGTATTTCAGCAGATTGTATGAGAGATTTAATTTCGTCTTCTGTTATGTTTCGAAGTACTGGAGGTGGAGATAATTTTACTGATTTCCAATTAATCACTTCAGTATAACCAGTAGCATTGAAATTAATATTTGATGTGGCAAAATTTCTAATTATTTTTTTCTTTTTAAACACATTCCCTGGCTTTTAAAAATCTTCTTAAACCAAGTTCCCGTATTTGTGATATTTTGTCAAAAATCATAGCAACTAATATATTTTCATGGTGGGCAAAGAATGCATTCCTTTCGATTACGGGATCCACCACTTTTTGTAGATCATTTGGTAGATAACGTGATGTTGCTATAGCTTTATAAATGTGAATAGGACCATCTGTAAATTTATTACTTGATTTAATTTGAAACCAGATTGCCATATAAGATTTAGTAATAAAGGTGACTAAAATTTTTAACTCCTCTGAGGGACATGCTGTACTGACATACAGTCTAAAGACCCTATTGGCAGTTGTAAGACATCTTGAGTGAGAAATAAGTTCAGGGTTACGGTGAGACAAATCAGTGAAACAGTTACCTGTTTTGATACCAAGAGAAATATCCAACAAGTATATTTGATCGCTGCTTAATATATCTTGATCAACTTCGGGGTTTACAATTTCTTTAGGTTCAAATGCTACAATTGGCAGCATTTCACACCTGATAAGTTGAAGCCCAATCGGTCTACAAAAAAAATTATGCCCCTTTGATTCCCTATTTAAATGTTTAAATATGTGACGTAATAGCAATTCAATAAAATGGAGCAAACAAATAGCCCATTGCAATGGACTTCTAATAGAGGCTCCTATTTGACGAATGACGCCATTTTTACTGATAGTATTAATATTAGTCCCGTCACATCCAATAAAGCCAAGGTCTTCTAGCGAAAATTCGTTTTCATTCAAAAACGATAGTATGCGATGTCCTTAGCCTTTCCAGAGAATGGAGACACATTGCCAGTATAAATAGAACCAGGTTCTTTAATTAAAGAATAATGCTCTTCTTTTTTGTTCTTCTAAACTGTTTTCAATATATCTTTTGTAAAACCAAAATCTCATCATTTCTCATATGGAAATAAATACCATGAAGCGGCTCTGCTAATATCTTTAAATTTTCGTTTTGAAGTTCATTTCCGTTGCGAATTTTTTCTCTCCAAATTTTAAATCTGCCAATAACTTGGGAAGAATCTTCTTCAGTTATTAATACAAGTCTTCGAGTACGCTTGAAGCAATAACAGCAGTTGCCCTGTCGGATATTCAATAACTATCGCTATGTAATGCTGTTGCTTTTAAATTCAGTATCATTTGCCACGGAGATGACTTCTTCGATGAGCTAGGTAATTTGTAATCAGGGTCATTTCCTTCAATGGGAGAAGCATTTAATTGCATTCGAATATCTTCTGAACAATCCATTTCGCTAGAGATAAATTTAGAAAAAGTAGCTTTCGAATCACGCTCCTGGTCTTGAGTGAATTTTCTTTTAAGTTTCTTTTCCAATTTTTTTGGTCTCATTTTTATCTAATGTTCCAATTCTTCCTAATTCGTGAATTCTTTGAAGATAACGAAAACGTCGCTCAATAATAGGAATCTTTTTTGATTTCTCACAAGTACAGTTCATTAAAATTGGGCATTGGCACTGATATGGAGTCTTATTACAGTTGCAATTCACGCTCATTATACATTTACACGATGAAACATTAAACAGCTTAGTTGCTTCCCTCTTAAAGTCCTCAATTCTTTTTTTAAAAGCTTCTTTCTCCTTATCTCGAGAATATGACTTTCTTAATTTATAGTACTTATCATGGTACGCGCTAATGAGTTGAGTAATTCTGTATTCGAAAACTATAGGGATTAATGACTTTTGAAATAGAGCCATGGTCTTTTTTTTTTGCAACTATAGTACTTACTAAAGAAAAGTTTGATTTTTTATTGTTACACTATGCTGTTAACATTCTTCTTTCTTCAAAGTGACAATGAATGACATCTTCGTGCGTTGGAAGTTTATTAGATAAAAAATCTCTTGGATGTCCAAATATAGAACAGTCAAATTCATTTCTCGTAATCTTTCTGGACAACGGCTTATCCATTTTTAAAGCAAGATTGAAAATATTCTAAAATAAATTAACAAAAGAGCGGCAAACACTACATATCACACTGGCTTTTTATCTTCAACTGATAATCATATCATTATCACGTCGCATGTTGCCTAGCAACAAACTAACACGTGACTCGGGTGAATGAACTCTCTGGTGAAGAACACAAGTATTGCACTGAATAATGTTGTTAATATTGCATAGGAAATGTAATTAAATGCCATTTAATTGTGTGTTTTAAAGCAATTCAATAGCCATAGCATGAACACATAAGATTCGTAGATTTTTTCTCAGAATAGATCGATTTGGTAAGCAAAATCCGATATATACATACATAATTGGAATGCATTACACATTAAAAAATACAAATCTAATTAACTAAATACCAATTTTAATACAACATCGTGCCAAACTAAATGGATTTATTACTTATTATTTTTTTTTTTTGGTTAGGAAAAACGATTGGAAAATTTTTAAATATTCGAAAAATGAATGTGCATGCGCAATCGGAAGGCATTACATGTTTTCATTAATTTCGTTTTATCATTCTCATTTATGTCATATGTTATAATTTCAGAGTATAGCATGTGAGAGCATGAATTCTTATAAATATTTTTTTAATATTCACCGTAATCATAAGTCACTTCTGTCATTTGGGTGCACTATATAAAAACACATTTTTCGCCTAAAGTTTACTTTTCATAATAAACTAAGTACCTTTACTAGCTTAACAATGTCATTCAATAGAAGACGATACATTCGTTTTTATATAGCAGAAAACTTCTATATATATTGGTGAATTTGTAAATTAATGTTCACCGGAATCAGAAGTCCCTTGTGTGAATTGGGCGCACTCTATCTAGAAACATACTTGTATCCTAAATAAAATATTTTTATAACAAAATAAATACTTTCCTTATCTTCAGAATGTTATTCAATTGTAAATGAGCCCACTCATTTTTATAAATAGACTAAGAGTTTCTATAGATATTTCGGAATATGTAAATTAATGTTCACTGGAATGAGAAGTCACTTGTGTCACTTCGGCAAACTATATAAAAACACATTTTTCTCCTAAAATTAACTTTTTATAATGAAATAAGTGAGTACAGTAACTTTAGAATGGGATTCAGTAGAAAGCTACCCCATTTGTTTTTATATAAGCCGGGAATTTCTATAGATATTGGTGAATTTGTAAATTAATGTTCACCAGAATCAGATGTCACTTGTGTGAATTGGGCTCATTATGTAAAAACATGTATGTGTCCGCAATAAAATATTTTGGTAACAAAATAAGTATTTTCATTAGCTTTAGAATTTCATTCAATTGTTTATGAGCTCATTCGTTTTTATATAGACAGGGAATTTCGATAGATATTGGTGAATTTGAAAATTAATGTTCACCAGAATCAAATGTCACTTGTGTCAATTGGGCGCATTATGTAAAAACATATATAGCGACCACAATAACATATTTTGATTACAAAATAAGTACTTTCATTGGCTTCAGAATGTCATTCAATTGTAAATGTGCTCATTCGTTTTTATATAGACAGGGAATTTCGATAGATATTGGGGAATTTAAAAATTACTGTTCACCGGAAACAAATGTTACTTGTGTCAATAGGGCGCAGTATGTAAAAACATATTTAGGACCTAAATAAAATTTTTTGATTATAAAATAAATACTTACATTGGTTTCAGAAAGTCATTCAATTGTAAATTTGCCCATTCGTTTTTATATAGACAGGGAATTTCTGAAGATATGGCGGACTTTTGAAATTAATGTTCACCGGAATCGGAATTCGATTGTGTCACTTAGGCGCACTATATAAAAACAAATTTTTCTCCTAAAACCTATTTTTTATAATGAAATAAGTAAGAACATTATCTTTAGAATGGCATTCAATAGTAAATGAGCCCATTCGTTTTTATATAAATTGGAATTTCTAAAGATATTGGTTAATTTTGAAATTAATATTCACCGTTATTAGAAGTCACTTTTGTCACTTGGGTGTACTATATAAAAAACATTTTTCTCCTAAAATTTATTTTTTATAGTAAAATAAATACTTTCATTAACTTTACAATGCCGCACATAATAAAATGAGCCCATTTGTTTTTATATACATTGGGAATTTCTATAGATATTGAGGAATTTGTAAATTAATGTTCACCGGAATCAGAAGTCAATTGTGTCACTTGGGCCCACTATATAGAAACGCAAATTTCTCCTGAAATGTATTTTTAGAACATAAAAAACGGGTGCTTTAGCTTTAAATTTGCATTCGGTACTAAATGCAACAAAGTATTTCAATATAGATATGACAATAATGGAGATTTGCAGAGATTTTTTAAGTGAAATCAAATGATTATCTAAAGCAGTAGTTGAAAATTTTCCGTTTTAAAGTTTATCTCAAAATAGAAATATTTTTCATAATGAAATAAATGGTTTTATTAGCAGTAAATTGTTATTAATTACTAAATCCAACCAATCATTACCCTATAGACAAGAACTTTAGTAATATACGGAGGGATTTTCTATTTCATTATCACATGTCCTGTCAAAAGCTGGAATAATAAACATATTTTCCTCGTAAAATGTATATTTTATAGTAAAATAAGTATTCCCATTAACTTTAGAATGTCGTTCATTGCAAATCTGTATCTGTATCTTATTTCGTTTACGAAGTGTCGGCCTGCGGATCAGGCCTTTACTTCTTCATCTGTGATAAGTCCTTGAAGGAAGACATTGCGGTATTGACAGGGAACGCTAGTCTTGAAGCGTGAAGAACCGAGTCTTGGCGGTGAGAGCCAATCAGCAGAGAGTTGAGAGGCAGAGCAATGAGTTGAAATTTTTATTTTATTTTATTTTTTTTTATTTATTTTTTTTAAATGAGTTGAAAATTTTTTATTCTACTCGAGAATAGAGGAAATAATAAAGTTAAAATAAAATTGTTATATACAGTGAAAATAGAAAAAATAAGAAATAATCCTGAATAATGAAGAGTAATATGAAGTTAAGTAAGGCTATATACTCTATATACAAAAATTATATTCAATATATTCATCTAAATAATGTCTGGCGATTGGCCTATATTTACAGTCTTCTATGAGATACTCATAGCGAAAAATTTGATTAAATGCACCATCTGTGCAGTTAATTCCTTTATCGTAGAATTTCTTATTTAGGTTAGCAATATGCTATAGAATATCAATAATTTTCAGATCTTTTGAAATGTTTTTATTGCGAATATAGTAGGGTGCCTTCGTAATTTTTCTAAGTATTTTATGTTGATACACTCTAAGTTTGTGTTTGTCTCTTGGCGTAATAGTATTCCACACAGGTGAAGTATAGGTAATGATGGGTCTTAACATTGTAAGGTAGAGCAGTCTCTTGAGTTTTAGTGTTAAATTTGAGTTTTTTCCAATTAAGTTGAATAGGCATCCATAAGCTTGATTGGCTTTTTTAATAACGTTATTGATATGTGCAGTCCATGAAAGTTGAGTAGTAAATGTTAATCCAAGATATTTAATGGTTTACACTTCCGGAATGATTTTATCGAATAGATGGAGTTTATTATGTTGAAGTAATTTTATTTTATTTCTCTTTTTCAATTAAATACTATAAGTTGGGATTTATCAGCATTTATATTTATTCTCAATTTACTGCACCAGTTTTCGATGTTAATTAACGCATTTTGAAGTTTATGAATAGCATTATTCGGCCTCATAGAATCAGCTATAATAGCAGTGTCATCTGCGTAGATAGCAATTTGAATTGAGTTATTGTCCAAACCGGGGAAGTCATGGGTGAAAAATAGGTATAAGATTGGGCCCAGGATGCTACCTTGGGGGACTCCAGCTTTGATGTTCAGAGTAATAGAGTTTTCATTATTGTATTTAATATGGAAGAAGCGATGAGTTAGATATGAGGTGATGAGTAAAATTATATCAGTGTTTATGTTGAGTTTTATGAATTTGTATAGTAGGCCTTTTCATTGCAAATTGAGCCCATTCTTTTTTATATAGACCGGGAATTTCTTCAGATATTGGTGAATTTGGAAATTAATGTTCATAGGAATCAGAAGTCACTTGTGTCACTTGGGCGCACTATCTAAAAACAAATATTTCTCCTAAAACCTATTTTTTGTAATAAAATAATTAAGTTTATTATCTTTAGAATGTCATTCAATAGTAAATGAGTCAATTCGTTTTTATATACATTAGGAATTTTTTAAGATATTGCGGACTTTTGAAATTAATGTTCAACGGAATCAGGAATAAGTGGTGTCACTTGGGCGCACTATATAAAAACACATTTTTCTCCTAAAATTTATTTTTTATAGTAAAAAAAGTACTTCCATTAGCTTTAGAATGTCATTTAAAAGTAAATTAGCCCAATCGTTTCTATATACTGTTTGTATTTCTAAAGATATTTGGAAATCTTGAAATTAATGTTCAATTTCCATTGAATCATAACACACTTTCATCACTTGGGTGGTTTATATAAGAACACAAATTTCTCCTGAAATATATTATTTATAATATAAAAAACATGTGTTTTAGGTTTAAATTTGCATTCGTTACTAAATGCAGCAAAATTTGTCAATATAGATATGACAATAATGAAAATGTTCAGATATTTTTGAAATGTAATCAAAAGATCACCTAAAGCAGTACTTAAAAATTTTCGGCGTTGGGGTTTTTCTAAAAATATGCATTTTTTGTAATAAAATAAATTGTTTTACTTGCAGTAAATTTTTATTGATTACTAAATCGAACCAAACGTTAATCTATAGACAAGGACTTCTTTCGTAAGATATGGAGAAATTTTCAATTTCATTATCACATCTCCTGTTAAAAGATGAAATAAGAATAAACACATTTTCCCTGCAAAACGTATATTTTATAATAAAGTAATCACTCTCATTAACTTTAGTATGTCATTCAATCGAAAATGATCCCATTCATTTTTATATAGACTGGCAATTTCTATAGATATTGGTGAATTTGTAAATCAATGTTCACCGAAATCAGAATTCACTTGTGTCAATTAGGTACATTATGTAAAAATATATTTTTGTGTCCACAATAAAATATTTTGGTAACAAAATAAATATCTTCCTTAGCATCAGAATGTCATTCAACTGTAGGTGAGCCCATTCGTTTTTTTATACATTAGGAATAAAATATTTTGGTAACAAAATAAATATCTTCCTTAGCTTCAGAATGTCATTCAACTGTAGGTGAGCCCATTCGTTTTTATATACATTAGGAATAAAATATTTTGGTAACAAAATAAATATCTGAAGTGAATAACTAGCGTGCTCAAGTAAATACAGGATAATTAAAATCAATAGGCTTTTATTGCGACTTAAAATCAGACAAGCAACACACTTGCCATCTCACTCTGCCTGCCTGGCGAGTGAAAACCAACAGGGTATATATACAGGTAAAAATATCTTCTGATTGGTTGATGACAATAAATATTTACATAAAATTATAATAAGCACAGGAATCATGTGCGAAAAGAAAAGTTCGTTCTAGAAGGAGAGTCACGCACATGCGGCTCTGTAGTGCGAATCGAATACTGCACATTCGTTCACTACAGTACTCCCCGTCAGTCCAGTTGCTGCAGGGATGGCAACGGGAACCGGACTCGACGTCCAGAGCGAGTCGTGGTGGTGAGGTTGTCGGCCGTGCACGGAACTGGACGAATGTTTGAAGATGGTGTTGGTGCAGAGTGATCGATCAAGGTATGTGCTGGCTTCAGACGATCGATAGAAATTGAAGATTTCTTTCCTTTGATCATTAATGTAAAAAACTTAGGAGTTCTGTGAACGACAAGAAAGGGACCATCATACGGCTGCTCCAAAGGTCGGCGTACAGCATCCTGTCGGACAAAGACATGTGATGTAGTGTTGAGGTCTTTGTGGATAAAAGTAGTTGCTGATGAATGCCTCGAAGCAGGTACTGGACGTAACATTCGGACGTGGTTCCGAAGCTTAGCAAGAAAGTCGGGAACAGGCAGTGCGGAACGGCTGGTTGTATCCTGGACGAATTCTCCTGGCAAACGGAGTGTCGAGCCGTAGACCAGTTCTGCTGCCGATGTGCCAAGATCTTCCTTCACTGCACAGCGGATTTCGAGAAGCATCGATGGGAGCACTTTTACCCAATTTGCAGGATCTGTACACTTAATTGCAGTCTTCAATTGGCGGTGCAGTCGTTCAACCATGCCATTCGAAGCAGGGTTGTAGGTAGTAGTCCTCAGCTTTTCAGTTCCTAATAACTTAGAAAAAGAATGAAAAAGTTCGCTTTCGAACTGCCTGCCTTGATCTGTTATCAAGATTTGAGGGGCTCCAAATCGAGATACCCAACCTGAATAGAAAGCTTCTGCGACTGATTCAGCAGAAATGTTGTCGATAGGGTAAGCTTCCGGCCATCGAGAGAATCTGTCGATGCAAGTTAAACAGTAACGATAGCCCTGAGATGGCGGAAGTGGCCCCACAATGTCGATATGCACAACACGAAAGCGGTCACTTGGTAACGGATAATCACCAATGGGAGAATGAGTATGGCGATGAATTTTAGATTTTTGGCATGGTAAGCATGCTCTCACCCATTCTTTGCAGTCTGTCTTGACAGTTGGCCAGAGAAACTTAGAAGTAATAAGCTTGGTCGTGGCACGCACTCCCGGATGGGACAGACCATGCAGCATATCGAAAACTTTTCGAGTGAAACTAAATGGAACGATAGGTCGAACAACACTGGTCGACACATCACAAAAAAGAGAAGTAGAGTTTGAAGATAAAGGAAAAGATTTAATGTTCAAAGAATTATTTTTAAGAAAATCTTGTAAGGAGATATCATGAGACTGTTCTTTAGCCATTTCTTCATAATCGATTGTGGTAGGAAATGAAAAAGCATGAATTCTAGAAAGTGCGTCGGCTACGCAATTTTCGCTACCGGAGACATGACGGATATCAGTCGAAAACTGACTAATGAATTCCAAGTGCCTCAGCTGTCTAGGAGAGGTTTTCTCAGCTTTCTGACGAAACGCAAAATCAGAAATTTAGTCAGAAATTAGAAATTTAGTGACATTAGCTGTAATACCAGATATGGTAATCGAAGATTCCAGTTGACAAAACCACAACTCGGGATTTGGTTTCCAAAATGGCGGTGAACGAAAAGCGATACGGGAAAGTTCCAGCTGCGGAAAATTTCCATCCGTAACAGAAATTGCTGACTTTTCCTGAGCAGTCATAATGTAACAAAACAAGTAATAGCAATGGACAAAAAATGTAAAAAGCAGAAAAACTAAGTAATATGAAAAATACTTATACAAGTTACGAATAAGAAAATAGTGGTAGTCAACCGAAAAGAAATTTTAACGAAACAATTCGTACAAAAAGGTATATTGAAATAAGATTTTCACCTGTGCGTCATTTTTCCACGTCCGGGTCACCATTGAAGTGGATAACTAGCGTGCTCAAGTAAATACAGGATAATTAAAATCAATAGGCTTTTATTGCGACTTAAAATCAGACAAGCAACACACTTGTCATCTCACTCTGCCTGTCTGGCGAGTGAAAACCAACAGGGTATATATACAGGTAAAAATATCTTCTGATTGGTTGATGACAATAAATATTTACATAAAATTATAATAAGCACAGGAATCATGTGCGAAAAGAAAAGTTCGTTCTAGAAGGAGAGTCACGCACATGCGGCTCTGTAGTGCGAATCGAATACTGCACATTCGTTCACTACATATCTTCCTTAGCTTCAGAATGTCATTCAACTGTAGGTGAGCCCTTTCGTTTTTATATACATTAGGAATAAAATATTTTGGTAACAAAATAAATATCTTCCTCAGCTTCAGAATGTCATTCAACTGTAGGTGAGCCCATTCGTTTTTATATACATTAGGAATTTCTTAATATATTGCGGACTTTTGAAATTAATGTTCACTGGAATCAGAAGTCACTGGTGTGACTTGGGCGCACTATATAAAAACAAATTTTTCTCCAAAAATTTATTTTTTATAATATAATAAAAAGCTGTTTTAGCTTTAAATTTGCGTTCGGTGCTAAATGCAGTAAAATATTTCGGTTCAAATTTCACAATAATTAAGATTTTCAGAGATTTTTGAAATGTAATCAACTGATCGCACACCTAAACGTCCTTGAAAATTTTCATTTTGGGGTTTTTCTCAAAACATGTATTTTTTGTAATAAAATTAATTATGTTACTAGCCGTAAATTGTTATTAATTACTACATCCAAGCAATCGTTTCCCTATCGACAAGAAATTTCGTCAGATATCGATGAGTTTTGATTTTCGTGATCGTGTGTCATATGCCTTGTCACAATGCTGAATATTAAAAAACGTATTTTTTGTAATAAAATGAGTACTCTCATTAATTTTAAAATGTCATTCAATATTAAATGAGTGCATTCACTTTTATATAGACTGGGAATTTTGAAAGATATTGGTTAGTTTTTAAATTAATTTTTTAAACTCTCTTCAATTTTTCTTGAATTTTCGAATATTCAAGGTACATGCGTGATTGGAAGATATTTTCCGATTTCAAAAAATTTTTATTTTTTTATACCACCACTCTATTCAACTTCTGCGCACTATAGCAAATCGAAAAGAAAAAAATTCGCTCCACCCTAATAACCACGCAGGTGTTCCAACAGATATTATTTCACATATAATTTATCTCTAAGATAACAAATTTTATGTGTCCTAGCTGACAATACTGATGTTCGCTTGGATCGTTTCTAGAAGATTCAACTGCCGGATAACTAGAACAAATGCCAAACATATAAGTGAACGGCGGCTTATCGAAGATATTAAAATTTCGACAATTATCCTTTACATATATATACAAACTGTAGTTTGTATTGCAGAAAGTATTTGGGGTAGTTTGTAGTTTGTATTTGCAGAAAGTTTTGAATGCCAAAATAACACACACACCGACAAATCTCTTTCCAAACTTAAAAATTGTCAAACCAGAATATGAGTTGTGGCAATGAACGTATCAAGCCGAAACACTAAGTTTAAACAATAACTATCGTGAATTTAAGTACATTGTGAAACACATGCGGGGGATATTAATACATTCACCAAATATTAAGAGACAACATTTTCATTTTAACGTGATATTACAATGCCCAATTATTTATGATAGAGAAACAAAACTACTTTTTTTGATCCAGCAGCAGATTCGTCGAAACCCGCTGCTTTTAATAAAAAAAAATTATTTCAGACAATCCAAGAACTTCACCGGGATTAAATAGTATGAATATAATTTTTTTCACCGGGTAACTTTGCTGAGATATATTTATAAATTTATATTAATTTTGTGTAAATGAAAAATGGTAGTAGAAGATAAATACGACGAGAATAAGTTTGCGTTAGTTTAGGGTATTAAGTATTAGCAGTTTTTCGAAAAAACGTGGGCATTTAGTTTATAAAAAGCAAATTCTTTTGAAATGAACACGCAGCATTTATTTTATACTTTAAAATAGTTTTAACACTTTGTTTTTCTGGTTGCAACTGTAGCAATGATTGTTTTTTCTTTCCAGAAACTTTTGTAATGCTTTCATAAATCAGAAATAATTTGTAGTTTACATACTTTTAAATTCCTGGTACAGTTTTTATTATCAAATTGTATTCCTGATAACAAGTATTTTAATTATCATTGAAAAATTAAATTTTATGTCAAATTTTTATTTTTTATTGAATTTTCAACTAATACTATACCTACGAAATTCATGAGCGAAGTGTGGCAACACATTAAAATAATTTTGCGATAACACAAGAAAATAAGAAACTAAGTTTGTTCATATTCAGATTACCTGCTAATTTTTTAAATTTTTGTTTGTCTTTAAATATACCCCACGCATCATAAAGAATGAAAGTAATCTGAATTTAGTAATTACTTTCTGAGTTCAGTATGTCTGAGTTTACTAGTACTCTTAGTGTAGTTAGGGTCAAATAATCTGTGTTTAATATTTATACGTTAAAATACTTATCTCAGACAGTATAGTGAAACTTGCTATAACGGATTCACTATAATGTCTTAATTTATTATTTTAAAGCATAAATTTATTTAAAAACACATAAACTAAAAATTATTAAGCCTAACTATATGAATCAGCTTTGGTTCCACGTTTTCAATGAATAAGAATAATCCTGACGTGAAAAATTTGTAGCATGTAATACTTCATGCCTCAAGCAAAACAGATTTTTAAATCATTATTCTTACTTGCACAAAAAATAATTTTCTGACAACTATCTTTTAATAAAATGTGTAGTTAACAATTTATATCCCGGACATTTTCTGAAAATTTCAAAAGTATCGTTTCTCAGCTCCAAAGATAAATTAACAAATTACTTAGTAAAGTAGGAAATGTTATCTTTAAACTAATTATATAATTTAATATTTAAGAGATTCTATTTGAAATTCCTTTGTGATAATTTAGTCTACCACTTTGCGTTCGAGTTGTTTTCTTTGACAGTTTTAACATAACATATTTGTTTGAAAATAAATATTAAAAACTAAATCTATATAATTTTTAAAAGCATCGCCAAAATTGTAACAAAAAGATTTTTCTTTAACAATTTAATAAAATTCAAACTTTAGATTAAAAATGTAAGTAACTGTTTCTATAGATAAGATTTTATTTTAAATTTATTACTTCGTATACTTTTGTATTTAAAGAAAGTAATATGCTATCAAATTTACTCCTTTAAATTTTTAAAAAAGAAGAAAAAATTGAATTTATGCTTTCAAAAAAAATCGCGAATGTAAGCAAATATAACTTTGGGAAATACAGTAAAATACATTAATAGTAACTACTAATTATATATGGAAAATTAAAGTTTCGGGAAAATCTCAAATCTTGTTGATTATGTGTTTAAAAGGACCATAATAATATGACTGATTTATTTTTAAACTTATTTTAATTTAAATATAACGTATTTTTACTCATAAAAATCTAATTATAATTACATTAATTTAACATTCATCATTTGTCAGATATATTAATTATTTTTTCATATGACAACTGTGTGTATATAGCATTCTCTCTATGTAACATAATAATTCTCTACAAACCAAAACCATGCTTTGTGCGGTGTAAAGCACAATTTTAAGTTACAAAAATTATTGAATTAAAAATTGAAATAATGTGCTTAGTTTTAGTTTTTAAATACAAGACTGGATTAATAATTTTTTGCTTATTCTTTCAACATCGAATTTATAAATATCTTGCTGTTGAACAGGGTTTGCTGCAATGTTTCAGAAATGTTGCTGCTTTCTTAGACTTTTTCTAATTTTTTTTTAAAGGAGATGAGTAAGTTTATTTTATTCTTGATTTTTTGTAACTCAGGTTATGATTTCATTGTATGATGTTATAAGATTTATTAATAAAAGTTATTAAAATTAATTATTTCCAATAAAATAATTTTATTTTTAATAATTACAAAGGTCTAAAATAATAAATCTACTACGTTAATTTAAATTTGAGATTAATACTTGAAAATTAAAGCATAAAAATTTATCAGTTCTATTGATAGTTGTAGCTTTCTTAATATTGTTGAGATGATTTCATATATTTTTTATAATTTACCAAAGTACATAGATTTCTTTGCGTAATTTATTTATCTTGAGAAATCTATTAAGAAATGTGAGCAAAAATTAATTTTTTCTTTAATTGGTTAATACAAAATAATTAAAATATTAATATCATTGGAAATAGATATTAAACAAGCAAAATTGACCAAAATAAGATGTTATTAATTTGCATTTTATAGTGGAATTTTTACTACCGCTATATTTGTGATAAGCAAAATTTTAAATTCCCATTGAAGGCACGTAGTCCTTCACGTGAAGGTGTAAACGTATTAAGGTGATAAGCACAACAAGGTTGATGGTAATAGAATGTTGTTGAAAAGCATTTTTTATCCAGAAGGAGTATTTAAAACATTATGGATGAAGTTTCTGTAAAGCTTAGAATAGAGTGCGCTACTACCGTGGAGATCTAGAAAACTTCCGGTACAAAACTTCCTGCTTACTATTCCATTATTGTCTTATACCATTGTGCTTGTTTTCTGTAGTTTCCATTACTTTTGAGAAATATTATTTTAAAAGTAATCATCCATTAATTTTTTTGAAATGCAGAAAGCAAATAAAGGTAATAGTTATTGCGTAGCATTTGGTTGCAATATGGAAGCTGGAACAAATTCATTTTCGCAAGTGAAGATGTTCAAATTTCCAATGGAACCTGATTTACAATCCTTAATTTAATTAGATATATATTAAATCAATTCTTAAAAATAAGACTTAAACTTTAATTGCAATGAAAACCAAGATTTGTTTAAAATGTCAATAAGCAACAAGTAAATAAACACATCATAACAATGTTGTCCTATTCATTATTGATACCAATTCATATAAGATTCTAGCACATAAGTAAGAAAATTTTAATAAAATTTATAATACTATATAAATGAAAGCATAAATAATACCTTCCTTAATATGTGAAATGATTTATAGTTCAATCACGCGCAAAATATCTTTCCTGAAATTTTGGAATAAATGCATAAAATAAAAATTTAGTTAAAGAAGAAAATGATTAACAATTCAGATAAATAATAGCAACAGTTAGAATGTGGGTTACTATATATCATTCATCAAGAATTGAGAATTATTGTTTCAATCCCCGACAAATATGGTAATCCATCAGGATAATTTAAATAAAAATATTTTTTTTTAAATTACGGGATCACACCAGTGATTATATACTCTTATTAAAAATTATGATTTTAATGGATAAAATAAAAACATTTTCGAAAACAGAAATAAATACCTGAAAATATTTAAATAAATATATTTACGATTGCATTGATTTTTAATGGGAAGAGAGAAAACCGGAAGTATTTCAGATTTGCTTCCGGTCAACTGAAGTTAGTTTTTGTTTACACTGAAAACTCCATCCGTACACTACTGTATGATATTGCGATTCAAGCTGTAGATCAAAATCATTATGACTTCAGATTTATCTTCGCGACTGAGTTTTCAGAATATTAAAGTTTCGTGATCAGTTCAGTACATGTATGAATGTAATTCGCAATGAAATTATTATTTATTACTTTTCATGCTCCTCATAAAAGCAGTGAATTGTTAATTACTGTCTATAGGAAAAAAGAAGAAAGTTTTAAGAAAAATAAGATTCGTATAAGTGTATCAAATGAAAGGGACAAAATGAGAATTAAATTGCTTAAATGTAAAATATGAGTGAGAATTTAATGCACTATATTTATCATTTACTTCAAAGAATGTAAAATGTAGGTTTTCCAAATAGCCTAGAAGTAAACTATTTTACAAATTGAGTTTAAAAACAAACATTTTATTCATTTTAATTTTAATGTTGTTTAAAATGAGGAATAATTAAAATTAGAAATCATAATTTGAATGTTAAATATAACAAGATTAAATGTAAACTAGATTGGAAACACATGTAATGTTAAATTTATATCCGTATTGAATACTGTAAGTTAATCCCAATCGATAAGCTATTTTAAAATATGTATAATCTTTTAGAGTATTTCTGATGTAAAAAATAAAAGATCTTTGATACATTTTTCATTTCTTTAAAAATTTTTGTTTGTAATGAATAACCTTTAAAATTATATTTCCTTGGTTTTTTGTAATATTAAATGTAAGATAAAAATTAGAAAAATTCGCAGAAATTCTGAATATTCTGAAATTAGTTTCTTAATTTCTAACAATATGAAAAAACTGTTTTTAAGTGTTTGTACATTTTTCTTGTGGCATTCGCAGCTTTTGAAGTTCAAATCGAAAACTCCCTAAGGAAAATAAAAAATGATAAATAAAATTTAATTTTTCTATAATAAGAAAAAATAAGCATTATCGGGATTATAAATTGATAAAACAAACTAACAAGAACTTAAATGAATGAAAACTAGAAATTATTCATATGGTTTTTATATATATAGTTTTGAATGTCCATATATTTAATCTGTTTCCTAACTTAATTGTCAAAAAAGAAACTCATTTGTGACAGCAAAACTGTCACACTGAGATTTCAAACTGCTTGCTTAAAATAATAGCTACCCTTAATTTTAGTACATTGTGTAGCATGAGAAAGGAATTAATTCATTTATCAGTCACAAGTAACCAACATTTTTATTCTAAAGACATGCCAATTTAATTAAGATTGAAAAGACACAGCTGAATATTAAATTGCAGCAATAGATTCTTAGAAATCCACCGCATTTTTACAATTCCCAAGAATTTTATAAATGTATATTTCTTCACCGGGCTGTCGCGAGAGATACATTTGAAATTTTATATTTACTTTGCGTGTATGTAAAATGGTAGTAAAAAATACGACGCGAATAAATTTTTTTCTTTGGTTTATGATATTAAATAGTAGCATAATTTGTAGAAAAAAAGATATTTATTTCACTTATCTTATAATATAGAAATTATTTTCAAATCATCCGAAATGTACAAGCAACATTTATTTTATATTTTAAGAAAATCTTATGGTTGGTTTGTTGGTTTGTTTGGCGCTCAACGGTCATTTTTTGCACACGAGGGCTAATTAGACCGGGACTTACGGTTTAAAGTGGAATCCGAACCACTACAAACATCCATGCCCAAGGTGGGATTCGAACCCACGAACTGTTGAACCGAAGGCAAGAGCGCTAACCATTCGGCTGCCAGCTCGGCATTAAGATAATCTTAATAAAATGCTTTTATGTTTGCAATATTATTTATGATATTTTTTTGTAGAAGGCGCTTCTAAAGAAGAAAGAGCATTTCTAATTTATATTCATTTAATTTTGCATTAATGTTTTTCCAAATTATATTCCTAATAACGCTGATGTTTTCGTATTATTGCAAATTTATTTTTAATACATAATTTTTCTGACGGAAAATTTAGTTCAAACAGTAAAATCGTAATGAATGCAACATATTGCGAACACTTATATATTATTTCTTGATAACATTAGAAGTTGATACACTCTATAAAATATTCAGCTAATGTGACAATTTTATTTTTAATATTTGTTTGACAGTTAATATTCCAAAATTCCTATATTTTTAGATGTTTCCTATTATATTCAAAAATTTTTTTATAAAATGTAAGATGGATCAATGCCCTTTTATTGTATCTTTATTAGGCTGTGAGATTATATTTTTAAGATGGCATCTTTTATAAAAGCTTTAATTGCTTAGAGAGGATTGATATTTAATTACATATATTTTCAAACTTTGTTTACGTTTACTTTTTATATTTAAATATCAAATTATTAGTTATAATTTTATTTGCTCATGATTTAATTTAATACTTTTTAAAATATCAATAAAATGTTTGCTTTTAAACTCAACTTGTAATTTTTTTTATTTCAGACTGATTAAAAGGTCTAAATTTTAAATTTTCAAACATAGAAATTTAGACAGATGGAAAATTGAAAAAAATGAAATAAAAAAGTAAATATTAATAACTTTTTTCTCTCAATGCACCAAAAACCGAATCAAAATCAGTTGGCAAAAAGATGATGGTTTTCAAATTTACGAATTTAAATGCATTGCTTGTATGAATAGAGGTGGCTATGAACAGTTTGAGACAATAATGCTATTCTTCATGCTTCAAACTAAACATTGTTTCATATCGTTATTCTTATTGGTTCAAAGAATCAGTTTTATGGATAATCTTTCGGATGTCTCAATCACCAGATAAACAAAACGAACGTCCAATCAAACTAGACTACGACGGTTTTATTTAAGAGTACACAACTTTAAACATTTTTTTCTATATGAACTACATTTTTGTATTTAAATATATTATTTTGTTATTCTGAGAATGAAAATTTAAAAGCGTTTTGAAGGTTTAAATATTTAATCAGTTTTCAAACAAAAAAAATGTCAAATAGGAAATTTATTCATGACAATGAATTTGTCACAAAGCGATTTCAACTGTGTGCTTAAAACAATAAATGTCATAAGTTTTAGCAGATTGAGTGAGGTGATTTAATTTCAATTATGATAGAAAAAAGAAAAACCTGTTTTTTAAATTCCAGCAGCAGATCCTTACAGTCCACAGCTTTTAAAAAAGTAATCACGATTGCTAAATTTTCCACCTGTGGTAAAGTTAATTTTTACAATTTATATTAACTTTGTGTATATATAAAATGGTGGTAAAAGAAACAAGATACGAATAAATTTGCAATTGAATTTTGTTGATGTAACTTTCATTTTATACAGTAAACTCTTACCATTGCAAATTATATTAACACAAATTAAATAACTTAATATTAACATTAGATATTAATATCTAGACTAATCAGCGGTTGTTCTAAATTTTAGTTTGATATTTAATATTAAAATATTTATAGAAAAATTGTTTTAAGGAACTTTTAGATTAAAAAATATTTTAATAAAAGACAGATAAATTAACTTTTATTTTTTACATCAGTAATTGTCTAGGAGATTATACTCTTTATAAAACGGCGTCTTTCAGAATTATTTTTATAAATCAATTCAGATTGATATTATATAAATATATATATATATATATATATATATATATATATATATATATATATATATTCAAACCTTATATATATTTAATTTTTCTTTTACATTTTGAAACATAAATCATTAGACTAGAGAAAATCGTGAAGAAAACGAAACAGGCAATCGAATATTAATAAATCTCTTCTATCAATACATCGAAAAAGAGATGAAATTTTAGTTGGCCGAAAAATGCATGTTTGAGAAAATATGAAATTTTCAAAGCATTTCTTGTTTGTATAGAGATGAAAAATGCAATTTTTTGATACCCAAGATCATTAGAATTTTTTCTTAAAATAGTTTGCGAACACATTTTATAAAAAGATAGCTTAGGGTGTTCTGAATCGTGTCCGATGACAACGGTGCATCTCCGACAAAAATTGGCACATATTTTGCGCGTCCTTGAAAACATTACTTATGTTCTTTTGGATAGTTTTATGAAGTCGCGCTTACTGCTAACGAGAACAAACTTTCAACAAACCACGCCATGGTAGTTTTATCCAAGACTCTACAACATTACACAATTATCTTTCAATTAAATTACATTTATGTATTTATATATAACTCTTCGTTATTCTGAAAATATAAATTGAAGATCATTTTGAATGTCCAATTCTCTAATAGTTTGTCAAAAAAGATACCTGTTTGTCACATTAAAAGAGTCTTACTGAGGTTTTAAACTTCGTGTATAAATCAATAACCATCATGAATTCCAATATATTGTGTTACACGCGAAAACAGTTAATTCCTATAATTACCAATTTATAAGTAAGCTGATAAAATAAATAAAATGAAATAAAAGTTGCACGTACACTATAGATGATTTGGAAATATTCACTTTTACATAAAATAGAATAAGCTGTATGTTCTTTTCAGGACACTACTAATAATTAATAATAATTTTGATAGTATATTTAAATAATAAATTTGTTAATGGTAATTTTACTAGTAAGATAATAAATTTGTATATGGTAATTTTACTAGAAAAATTTCTAAGATGTGCATAGAATGCAGAAAGAACCTTTAATTTAATTTCAACTAATTTAGTGTTAAGCATTTTTTTATCAAATTATAATATTCAAATTTTATTTTTCTAGTATTGTTGGAAAATTTAGTGCAGAAAATTTTAGACTATTTTAACTGAATTTTTAAAAATTGCAAAAAACTTACAAAAGCACCAACCTAAATGTGTCAACACTTAAAATTGTTCGCAATTATTAAAGAAGTTTCGAAACTTCCTTGAAAATATATGGCTAATTCTGAAAATATTTATATTTTTGTTTGATATATAGTTTTAAAATATTTGCAGGAAACATATTTTTAGATACTAAGTATTACATTCTTTATTACATTAAAATATTAGACCAAAACTAAATATCGAAGCCATCAAAACAAAAACTGAAGGCGTTTTTAGTTTTTGTTTTGAATTATTGTCAAGAATGCATGTGAGTTCACGGGCATGACAGCAATGAATGAAAAATAAAAAATTGAATTCTTAATTAGTCTAATATAAGCAATCAATTTTTTTGTTAATAATGTAAGTAATTTTAAAGAAAACATTTAATCTAGATGAACACTTAATAACAAATAATATTGTAATAATAATACCATAAATGAAATTTCTAATATGAGAAAAAGACAGCTTTAGTGTTGGTATAAAATTTTTTTTCTACGCCAAAAGTGCTTTTAATTGTAATGCATTATTGTTACCAAATATTAAGCATCGAAAACATTAAAATAAAAAATAGCAAAATGAGTTCTGTAAAATATTTCTATGTCCAAGGGTCACAATTAAACGTTGTTATAAAATTATACCAAATAATGAATGCAAAAAAATAAATAAATAAATACCAAACGAATATCATGTGTATTGGAAGAGTATTTTTAAATTAGAGATTGTGTTTTATTACTTTTAAGCAAATTTCTATTTTTAAAAATATGGCTGATGCTTTTAATAATCATATTCACAACATTTATTTCAATATTTATTTCCAAACAAGAATTTTTCGTGAAAACTGTTCAATAAAGCACCATAAGGGATTGTGAGGCGGAAGTTTAAATTCGCAAAATAATTTTAAGCAGTAGGTTAAATTTTAAACTACATGATCACATACTTTCCTCTCTTTATTCTCCTCTCAATTATGACATTAATCTGGAGCGGGAGGAAATTTTCTCCAGACCATTACACCTATGGTAATTGCATTACAACCGACTACAGGACTTTCGATTCCACAGATTTAACGAGCACATTTATCGCATGCAATCGACGAGTCTTTGAAGGCATTGGGAATCGCACTCCACCCTTCAGGACGGAAGACCCTTACCACTTGACTACCACACCTCAAGTTTTTTGGAAGGAAGTGAGAATGAGTCCCAGGCTGGCCAAGGTTCCGTTGTTTTCGCTAAAGGCGGCCGGGGCACACAAAACTTGGCCGCAATGTCCTCCCGGTGAGATGAGGCATCTGGGGGTGGCAGGTCAAGTCTTGGGAATCTTCTGCTTGCTCCATGCTTCAAAATCATGAACATACCATCGGCTTATTCTATTCAACTGGTGTTTTTGTTGTTGCTGATCCCTGTTGTATAGCAGCGCTAGATCAAGTCTATGACATTGCACACTCTCAGGAAATCAATGACCAATAATGGTCGCTCCAGAAGATCTTCTTTATCGAGTCCCAAGCACTCAAGGATATGATCCGGAGTGGCTTGGCTTTTGGAACACTTAGCGCAAATTGGAAATTCCTTTTCTTTGTTGTTAAATGTCAATGATCTTAGGTGGCCACTTCGAAAACATGTTATTGTAGTTTGTTCCAGTCTGCTGCACCGGAGGGATAGAGTTCGGCCGGGAAGATTACCCTGGTACCAATGGTGCACAGGGGGAATGGCAAATGCAGACCGAACAAGGCCTTTATGTCTAGAGTAGAGGTAAGAGATGCCGGAGTAAGCAAAGGCTCGTAAAACTGGTAAAGTCCATCTCAGGGCTAGGTACAGGGAAGTATGCTGGAGCAACAACACCTCAAGTTGCTGATGTAATTGACAAGTTACCTTCATGTAACCAGTCACTTACGTCAGCAATTTAGTTACAATATTTAATCTTTTAAGTAATAATTAAACTCATACAATTTAATAAAACTATTTTAATCATTTTTAAGATTTCTTGTTAAATAATATTTTAAAATAACTTAAAATTATGCATAAACATTTTAAATTTTTCGCAATATTTCATCTTTAATTGATATTCTTTATTTATCATCGGACGAAGCTATTCTTTTCAAGTTCTATCTATTAGCATTTTATATAGAATATTTGGTTATTTCTGTGTAGTGATATTAAAAAACATTTGAAGTATAAAGAAATATGATGTCTAGAAATAAATATTCTTAAATATAAAAACGACGGTTGCATAGAATGCATTTATAGCAGTCCTTAATATATTTGTATAGTTCATAATGATAAATCATTACTTTTATTAAACCACATCTTATAGTAAATGGGCATCAAATATTTTTATTGATGCATGCAATGGTTTTTTTTGCATATTTTCTTGCAGAAGAAATGTAAAATATCATATTCATTCGTCTATCATGAAAAGTTAATTTCTTATCTCCTTTTAATTCTCTCATTTACTCTATATTTATTACATATGCTAATTTCATAAGCTTTTAATCATTTAGAGTTGATAAATAGTTCATTGATAATTTATAGAATGGATTGCATGAATTTTTCAGCTGAGTAAAAACTAACATTCATATTAAGTTGAACTCACTTATTTTTTTTAAAACTCATTGTATTTGTTAAAGTTACAAAATGTTGTATCATATCATATTTTTATGTTGTTTAATGTATTTAAAAATCATACATAATTTATGTCATATTTTAACACTGTTGACAAGAAATCTTGGCAAAACCTCGTGACATTACAAAATTGTATACTGTCATTTACAAATCTAATAAAACTTACAAGTTATCAAGAGGCCTATTGTTAATCTCTATGTTAAGTATGTATAAAGATGAATGATAGGCCTCTCGATTACATTTAAATTATACTTAAATGTGATCTAGAGGCCTATTATTTCTCTTTATAAATACTTAACACATTGATTAACAATTGGCCTTTCGATTACATTAACAAGTATAACAAGTTTAAGTATAACAGAAAATGTCATCAGTATTGGATATAGCAGTTTCAAAATACTAAAAAAATACACCTGAAATGACATTTTCTTCAGCTGAGAATGTAAGAAACTATCAAAAAAGTATCTATGTACACAATTCTATACATTATGTTTAGTGAGCACGACGTTGAATTAAGAACGAATGTACAGAAAAGAATAAAATATATATAATTATACTAAACTCTCTGACTAGCTTAAAAATAGGCTATGATTATTTACAAAGTTTCCAATTGGCAAAAAGCATAACCAATGCTTATTTAAATTTATTATATTGATACTTATGCCACCATGTACATTGGTGCAGATATTTGTGCGTTTAGGAACTGAGGAATATGATTCGTTTTTGTCTCAAATTGTCATCTATCTGAAACTATGTGAGGTATATTAAAAATAATCATGACTTTGAATATTTTCTTTTTATCTTGTTTTTGCTAACAGCAGAGTACCTGTTTTCAGTTTTCCCACTAATCCACTTATCAAAAGTCTAAAAAAACATGGAAAGGAATTCAGTTTTAATATTTAATAACTTTTAAGTTAGTAGAATTTTAAGCGTTTCACACATCATTCAATCCATAATTAGCTGATCTATACTTAGATAGGATGAAAAATAATATTCTTAATAGAATAAATAAATAGTGTTGTTATGATATTTGGACAAGTCAAGCTCACTCTGCCGATGGCCATGTGAATTTATATTCAGTAGAATGCGTCTTTTGCTTAAGCTTGCACCACGAATGTGAGAGTACGGCTTTGCTCTAAAACTCCTCCGATAGATGGCACCACTATAGGATCCATTCCCTCTGTTTTGATATTGATCTGAAGAGAGAGGAAAATTTTCTCCAAACCATTACACCCATGGTAATGACTGACCGCAGAGCTTTCGATTCCACGGATTTAATGAGCAAGTATATCGCATGTACTCGATGGGACTTCGGCGGCATTAGAAACCATGCCCCGCACTTCCAGACAGAAGACCGATGTTTTAACAACATGGATACCACGGCCCTGTAAATAGATAGTAAATAAATTTAAAAATAGCAAATATTGTTACATATTTTAAATCACAATTTTTCTCCAAATTTTGTCATTCATGGTAAATTTGCATTTTAGGAATTAATTATATTAGTATTTGTTTAACTCTGTTCTAAATAGTGCTTCTCTCGTCATTACTAAATGAGATTCTCAGAATATATCAGAGTTTTTTTACTTGAAAATATATTCCGAAGAAGCTGACTGAGATGGTTGACTGATGCGTTTGCAAAATTTCAAAACAAAAAAAAATTATATTCAAAAATATTAGATTTAAAATATTCAAAAAGATATTTTTGTTAAGAAGTAAAGGTGTCATTTAGAGTAAATTCTTTCTTTCAAAGAAATATATTTTTCACTTAATAAAGAAATCTATTGAAAAAAATTTTTTTTAAATATAATTCAAGTATTTTTACAATCTATAAATATAATTGAAGGGCTAATTTGAAGTCCATCGGAAGAAAATATAGAAATATATAATAAGAACACATATTTTCGTTTAGTTACTTTTATATGACTGGTTGCATTTTTATATCTATTTATTTCATATGATAAATAAAGAAAAATTATCAAAACAATGAAATATTGAATTTTGTGATTTTACGCGGCAATTTTATTAAATATCTAATAAACGTTTCCATAATCTTCAAATGTTAATGTCAGAGAAATTTGTATAAAAGATTTATTTGAGCATCAGTATACAGTAATTGATCTTTATGAAATTTGAGCAAAAGAAAGTGAGGGCCTCTTCGATTATCTTAATGGAAAGAGGAATATTAATGTAATTTATATTCTTGAATGCACTCACACTAAATTGTCAGCTGAAGCCATAGCGTTTCCTATAATTAACTAACTATTGACTTAGTTTGACACTGAAATTTATTACCAATCACTTACCCTCAGATACTTTAGATACTTACACAAATTATATACTCTATCTTGTTCGCTGAAAAGTGGAAGAGTTAAGTTTATTTGATTAAAGGATATTATTTCATTGTGATGTTATCATAGAAATTAAATCTGCATATTATGTAAAATTCGTCAAAAATTGCAAAATATATAGATAAATTGGAAAATATATAGATAAATGTAAAATTCGTCAAAAATTGGAAAATATATAGATAAAGGTATATAATTGAATATATATATATATATATATATATATATATATATATATATATATATATATATATATATATATATATATATATATATATATATATATATATATATATATATATATATATATATATATATATATATATATATATATATATATATATATATATATATATATATATATATATATATATATATATATATATATATATATATATATATATATATATATATATATATATATATATATATATATATATATATATATATATATATATATATATATATATATATATATATATATATATATATATATATATAAAGAAAGTATTTATAGATGATGAAGGTATAAAGGTGAAATGTGAACGTTGTTTTAATTTCAAAATGACTTCAGTTTTTATTATTTTTATTTATGGTACATTAAAAGTATATGAATCATTCAAAATATAGCTTTTATTAAATAATGCTCAATACCAGAGGAATCAAGAAAAATACTGCTCAATGATGACATTGACTCAAGAATATATGTGTGTGTGTGTGTGTGTGTTCCGTGTTGTAAAATTAAATAATTTACCTTAAAAATTTGATCAAACAAGTTTTCAAAATACATCACATTTTTTTCTAATATTATAATTTAAATTTAAAAAAAAATTCTTAAAACCAGAGGTTTTTATACAAAAATTTTTATTCAAATTTTTTAACGATTGTAAATTGTAATCTATAATTCAAAAGTGATAATTTGAAATATATGATTTAAATTTCTTGAAATGGAACACATGTCCTTGTGAATATTGATTACATTTCTGGTGTTAAAATATATATTCCATAAGTTCCTATTGATTGTACAGAAGTTCATGAAAGAACGTTTAAAAAAGAATAAGTTAATGGTGTTTTAACCATAAAAGAATTGCATAAGAGCAGACATGCAAATCCATCAAATGTGATATCATCTAACTGGAAGTGAGTGACGAGCACAAGAGCAGTAACTTTTTTTTAACTAAACAGTTTCGTTACTTTCTACAGAAATTAATTAAAAGTTAGTGTTGATCACCTACACATAAATTTGAGATCAGACCTTAACTTCCAACTAGTCAATTTAAATTGATTATAGAATACAAATATTATATCTTAGTTCAGTTGTGCAGATGATGATTCAAAAAATGCGATCTATGTGAGCTCCAGTGGCTCAGTAGCTTCACGCCGCTTCCCGTAAACTCAGCAAAGTGAAGCATCATTTGCCGCGGGCATTGGTTGGGAGGGTGACCACGGTGTACTCTCCTTTATTAGGTTGTGGAACTCCGTGGGTTGGGGACGTGTCCATGTTAATCTGTGACGTCAAAAGTCCTTCCGCTGGTGTGGCGTGGATGTAGAGAGGAGGATGCCAGTTCAGGTGTGGCCTCATCACCTGACCATGGTTCAAAATGACGAGGCACCTTAAAAAGCGCAAAATCGTACTTTCACCTTCGTGGTGCTCTGATCATAGAGAAGCAGAAGCAGAAGCTATTGACTTAATTCGCATTGCCAATGTCAAAAGCGAGCTTGGCTTGTCCAAGTGTCATAGGAAAACAACAACAACAACGATCTATGTGATAGAATCTCCCTTTTAGCTAATAAGAAAAATACATTATACATGCATGTAAATACAGGTTCCATTCAAAATCACACTTTATATTACGTTATACATTGATGAAATTTCTGGTATGAATGCCTGAAAATTATTCCACTATGTAAATATTCATTACACATTCCCTAAATATTCATAACATTTTATAGTTGTTTATTGGTATTTCTTGAGCTATATCAAATTGTTTGGGTGTCTTTACAAGAAAAAAATGCATATTCTCATTCTGCACAAAATTTGCTGTATTATTTTTAGGTATGCAATATCCTCCTATAACAAGTTGATTTCAAAATTAATTCATAGAACCATTTCCGAGAATTTTGTTCTTTTCCTTAAGAATTAAATTTTAATTCAAGCAGGACATGCATTTTTTTCTCATTCAAACTAATTTACACAATGCACGTAATATAATTTTCTACATACAAAAATGGAGAAACCATTTTGTATCAGCTAAGTTTCAGATTTGAATAAAATCCAATTCTTAAAGTTTTACATTTGAGAGAATAAAATAAAATGAAATAGTTTCTCAGTAATTGAGCAAATTCAACGAGTGAACAAAATAAAAGATTCAAAACAAAGTAAAAATTGAGAACTTAACTAAAAATTAAAATTCAGGTTTGTTTAGTTTGTTTCTCAACGGTCATTTTTTGCTCACGAGGGCTAATTAGACCGGGACCTACGTTTTAAAATTGATCCTGAACCACAACAAACATGCATGACCAAGGTGGGATTCGAACCCATGAACCGAAGGCAAGAGCGCTAACCTTTCGGCTGCCAGCTCGTCTTAAAATTCAGGAGTAGTTTTTAAATTATTTTAATAAATTTATTTTTTATAATAAAATAAGTACTTCCATTAGCTTTAGAATGTCATTTAAAAGTAAATTACCCCAATCGTTTCTATATAGTGTTTGTATTTCTAAAGATATTTGGGAATCTTGAAATTAATGTTCAATTTCCATTGAATAATAACACACT
Organism: Latrodectus hesperus; assembly: GCA_037975125.1. NCBI lineage: Eukaryota > Metazoa > Arthropoda > Arachnida > Araneae > Theridiidae > Latrodectus > Latrodectus hesperus. Next base: position 41,055 of record JAJQOW010001207.1, read on the forward strand.
TTCATCACTTGGGTGGTTTATATAAGAACACAAATTTCTCCTGAAATATATTATTTATAGTATAAAAAACATGTGTTTTAGGTTTAAATTTGCATTCGTTACTAAATGCAGCAAAATTTGTCAATATAGATATGACAATAATGAAAATATTCAGATATTTTTGAAATGTAATCAAAAGATCACCTAAAGCAGTACTTAAAATTTTTCGGCGTTGGGGTTTTTCTAAAAATATGCATTTTTTGTAATAAAATAAATGGTTTTACTTGCAGTAAATTTTTATTGATTACTAAATCCAACCAAACGTTAATCTATAGACAAGGACTTCTTTCGTAAGATACGGAGGAATTTTCAATTTCCTTATCACATGTCCTGTTAAAAGATGAAATAAGAATAAACACATTTTCCCTGCAAAACGTATATTTTATAATAAAGTAATCACTCTCATTAACTTTAGTATGTCATTCAATCGAAAATGAGCACATTCATTTTAATATTGACTGGCAATTTCTATAGATATTGGTGAATTTGTAAATCAATGTTCACCGAAATCTGTATGCACTTGTGTCAATTAGGCACATTATGTAAAAAAATATTTTTGTGTCCACAATAAAATATTTTGGTAATAAAATAAATATCTTCCTTAGCTTCAGAATGTCATTCAACTGTAGGGGAGCTCTTTCGTTTTTATATACATTAAGAATAAAATATTTTGGTAACAAAATAAATATTTTCCTTAGCTTCAGAATGTCATTCAACTGTAGGCGAGCTCTTTCGTTTTTATATACATTAGGAATAAAATATTTTAGTTACAAAATAAATATCTTCCTTAGCTTCAGAATGTCATTCAACTGTAGGTGAGCTCTTTCGTTTTTAAATACATTACGAATAAAATATTTTGGTAACAAAATAAATATCTTCCTTAGCTTCAGAATTACATTCAACTGTAGGTGAGCTCTTTCGTTTTTATATACATTAGGAATAAAATATTTTGGTAACAAAATAAATATCTTCCTTAGCTTCAGAATTACATTCAACTGTAGGTGAGCTCTTTCGTTTTTATATACATTACGAATAAAATATTTTGGTAACAAAATAAATATCTTCCTTAGCTTGAAGATTTTCAGAGATTTTTGAAATGTAATCAACTGGTCACCTAAACGTCCTTGAAAATTTTCATTTCGGGGTTTTTCTCAAAACATGTATTTTTTGTAATGAAATAAATGATGTTACTAGCCGTAAATTGTTATTAATTACTACATCCAAATAATCGTTTCCCTATCAACAAAAAATTTCGTCAAATATCGATGAGTTTTGATTTTCGTGATCGTGTGTCCTATGCCTTGTCACAATGCTGAATATTAAAAAACGTATTTTTTGTATTAAAACAAGTACTCTCATTAATTTTAGAATGTCATTCAATATAAAATGAGTGCATTCACTTTTATGTAGACTGGGAATTTTGAAAGATATTGGTTAATTTTTAAATTATTTTTTTAAACTGTCTTCCATTTTTCTTGAATTTTCGAATATTCAAGGTACATTGGGTGGTACAAGTACAAGGTACAACTACAAGGTACAAAGTGATTGGAAGATATTTTTCGATTTCAAAATTTTTTTTATTTTTTTAAACCACAACTCTATTTAACTTCTGCGCACTATAGCAAATCGAAAAGAAAAAAATTCGCTCCACCCTAATAACCACGCAGGTGTTCCAACAGATATTATATCACATATAATGTATCTCTAAGACAACAAATTTTATGTGTCCTTGCTGACAATACTGATGTTCGCTTGGATCGTTTCTAGAAGATTCAACTGCCGGATAACTAGAACAAATGCCAAACATAGAAGTGAACGGCGGCTTATCGAAGATATTAAAATTTTGACAATTATCCTTTACATATATATACAAACTACAATTTTAATTACATATATTAATCTTTATTCTTATAATATAAATTTGCGAAAGTTTTGAATGCCAAAATAACACACACACCGACAAATCTCTTTCCAAACTTAAAAATTGTCAAACCAGAATATGAGTTTTGGTAATGATCGTGTCAAGCCGAAACACCAAGTTTAAACAATAACTACCGTGAATTTAAGTACATTGTGAAACATGCGGGGGATATTAATATATTCACCAAATATTAAGAGACAACATTTTCATTTTAATGTGATATTACAATGCCCAATAATTTATGATAGAGAAACAAAACTACTTTTTGATCCAGCAGCAGATTCGTCGAAACCCGCTGCTTTTAATAAAACATATCATTTCAGACAATCCAAAAACTTCACCGGGATTAAATAGTATGAATATAATTTTTTCCGTCACAGATATATTTATAGATTTATATTAATTTTGTGTACATGAAAAACGGTAGTAGAAGATAAATACGACGAGAATAAATTTACGTTAGTTTAGGGTATTAAGTATTAGCAGTTTTTCGAAAAAACGTGGGCATTTAGTTTATAAAAAGCAAATTCTTTTAAAATGAACACGCAACATTTATTTTACATTTTAAAATAGTTTTCACACTTTGTTTTTCTGGCTGCAACCGTAGCAATGATTGTTTTTTCTTTCCAGAAACTTTTATAATGCTTTCATAAATCAGAAATAATTTGTAGTTTACATACTTTTAAATTCCTTGTACAATTTTTTTATCAAATTGTATTCCTGATAACAAGTATTTTAATTATCATTGAAAAATTAAATTTTATGTAAAATTTTTGTTTTTTATTGAATTTTCAACTAATACTATACCTACGAAATTCATGAGCGAAGCGTGGCAACACTTGAAAATAATTTCGCAATAACACAAGAAAATAAGAAACTAAGTTTGTTCATATTCAGATTACCTGCTATTTTTTTAAATTTTTGTTTGTCTTTAAATATTACCCACCTTTACCATCTTTAAATGTACCCCACGCATGATAAAGAATGAAAGTAATCTGAATTTAGTTATTACTTTCTGGGTTCAGAATGTCTGAGTTTACTAGTACTCTTAGCGTAGTTAGGGTCAAATAATCTGTGTTTAATATTTATACGTTAAAATATTTATCTCAGACAATATAGTGCAACTTGCTATAAAGGATTCACTATATTGTCTGAATTCATTATTTCAAAGCATAAATTTTTACAAAAACGCATAAACTTATAATTATTAAGCCTAACTATATGAATCAGCTTTGTTTCCACGTTTTCAATGAATAAGAATAATCCTGACTGTGAAAAATTTGTAACATGTAATACTTCATGCATCAAACAAAACAGATTTTTAAATCATTATTCTTATTTGAAACAAAAAATAATTTTCTGACAACTATCTTTTACTAGAATATGTAGTAAACAATTTATATCCCGGACATTTTCTGAAAATTTCAAAAGTATCGCTTCTCTGCTCCACATATAAATTAGCAAATTACTCAGTAAAGTAGGAAATGTTATCTTTAAACTAATTATATAATTTAATATTTAAGAGATTCTATTTGAAATTCATTTGTGATAATTTAGTCTACCACTTTGCGTTCGAGTTGTTTTCTTTGACAGTTTTAACATAACATATTTGTTTGAAAATAAATATTAAAAACTAAATCTATATAATTTTTAAAAGCATCGCCAAAATTGTAACAAAAAGATTTTTCTTTAACAATTTAATAAAATTCAAACTTTAGATTAAAAATGTAAGTAACTGTTTCTATAGATAAGATTTTATTTTAAATTTATTACTTCGTATACTTTTGTATTTAAAGAAAGTAATATGCTATCAAATTTACTCCTTTAAATTTTTAAAAAAAGAAGAAAAAATTGAATTTATGCTTTCAAAAAAAAATCGCGAATGTAAGCAAATATAACTTTGGGAAATACAGTAAAATACATTAATAGTAACTACTAATTATATATGGAAAATTAAAGTTTCGGGAAAATCTCAAATCTTGTTGATTATGTGTTTAAAAGGACCATAATAATATGACTGATTTATTTTTAAACTTATTTTAATTTAAATATAACGTATTTTTACTCATAAAAATCTAATTATAATTACATTAATTTAACATTCATCATTTGTCAGATATATTAATTATTTTTTCATATGACAACTGTGTGTATATAGCATTCTCTCTATGTAACATAATAATTCTCTACAAACCAAAACCATGCTTTGCGCGGTGTAAAGCACAATTTTAAGTTACAAAAATTATTGAATTAAAAATTGAAATAATGTGCTTAGTTTTAGTTTTTAAATACAAGACTGGATTAATAATTTTTTGCTTATTCTTTCAACATCGAATTTATAAATATCTTGCTGTTGAACAGGGTTTGCTGCAATGTTTCAGAAATGTTGCTGCTTTCTTAGACTTTTTCTAATTTTTTTTAAAGGAGATGAGTAAGTTTATTTTATTCTTGATTTTTTGTAACTCAGGTTATGATTTCATTGTATGATGTTATAAGATTTATTAATAAAAGTTATTAAAATTAATTATTTCCAATAAAATATTTTTATTTTTAATAATTACAAAGGTCTAAAATAATAAATCTACTACGTTAATTTAAATTTGAGATTAATACTTGAAAATTAAAGCATAAAAATTTATCAGTTCTATTGATAGTTGTAGCTTTCTTAATATTGTTGAGATGATTTCATATATTTTTTATAATTTACCAAAGTACATAGATTTCTTTGCGTAATTTATTTATCTTGAGAAATCTATTAAGAAATGTGAGCAAAAATTAATTTTTTCTTTAATTGGTTAATACAAAATAATTAAAATATTAATATCATTGGAAATAGATATTAAACAAGCAAAATTGACCAAAATAAGATGTTATTAATTTGCATTTTATAGTGGAATTTTTACTACCGCTATATTTGTGATAAGCAAAATTTTAAATTCCCATTGAAGGCACGTAGTCCTTCACGTGAAGGTGTAAACGTATTAAGGTGATAAGCACAACAAGGTTGATGGTAATAGAATGTTGTTGAAAAGCATTTTTTATCCAGAAGGAGTATTTAAAACATTATGGATGAAGTTTCTGTAAAGCTTAGAATAGAGTGCGCTACTACCGTGGAGATCTAGAAAACTTCCGGTACAAAACTTCCTGCTTACTATTCCATTATTGTCTTATACCATTGTGCTTGTTTTCTGTAGTTTCCATTACTTTTGAGAAATATTATTTTAAAAGTAATCATCCATTAATTTTTTTGAAATGCAGAAAGCAAATAAAGGTAATAGTTATTGCGTAGCATTTGGTTGCAATATGGAAGCTGGAACAAATTCATTTTCGCAAGTGAAGATGTTCAAATTTCCAATGGAACCTGATTTACAATCCTTAATTTAATTAGATATATATTAAATCAATTCTTAAAAATAAGACTTAAACTTTAATTGCAATGAAAACCAAGATTTGTTTAAAATAACAATAAGCAACAAGTAAATAAACACATCATAACAATGTTGTCCTATTCATTATTGATACCAATTCATATAAGATTCTAGCACATAAGTAAGAAAATTTTAATAAAATTTATAATACTATATAAATGAAAGCATAAATAATACCTTCCTTAATATGTGAAATGATTTATAGTTCAATCACGCGCAAAATATCTTTCCTGAAATTTTGGAATAAATGCATAAAATAAAAATTTAGTTAAAGAAGAAAATGATTAACAATTCAGATAAATAATAGCAACAGTTAGAATGTGGGTTACTATATATCATTCATCAAGAATTGAGAATTATTGTTTCAATCCCCGAGAAATATGGTAATCCATCAGGATAATTTAAATAAAAATATTTTTTTTTAAATTACGGGATCACACCAGTGATTATATACTCTTATTAAAAATTATGATTTTAATGGATAAAATAAAAACATTTTCGAAAACAGAAATAAATACCTGAAAATATTTAAATAAATATATTTACGATTGCATTGATTTTTAATGGGAAGAGAGAAAACCGGAAGTATTTCAGATTTGCTTCCGGTCAACTGAAGTTAGTTTTTGTTTACACTGAAAACTCCATCCGTACACTACTGTATGATATTGCGATTCAAGCTGTAGATCAAAATCATTATGACTTCAGATTTATCTTCGCGACTGAGTTTTCAGAATATTAAAGTTTCGTGATCAGTTCAGTACATGTATGAATGTAATTCGCAATGAAATTATTATTTATTACTTTTCATGCTCCTCATAAAAGCAGTGAATTGTTAATTACTGTCTATAGGAAAAAAGAAGAAAGTTTTAAGAAAAATAAGATTCGTATAAGTGTATCAAATGAAAGGGACAAAATGAGAATTAAATTGCTTAAATGTAAAATATGAGTGATAATTTAATGCACTATATTTATCATTTACTTCAAAGAATGTAAAATGTAGGTTTTCCAAATAGCCTAGAAGTAAACTATTTTACAAATTGAGTTTAAAAACAAACATTTTATTCATTTTAATTTTAATGTTGTTTAAAATGAGGAATAATTAAAATTAGAAATCATAATTTGAATGTTAAATATAACAAGATTAAATGTAAACTAGATTGGAAACACATGTAATGTTAAATTTATATCCGTATTGAATACTGTAAGTTAATCCCAATCGATAAGCTATTTTAAAATATGTATAATCTTTTAGAGTATTTCTGATGTAAAAAATAAAAGATCTTTGATACATTTTTCATTTCTTTAAAAATTTTTGTTTGTAATGAATAACCTTTAAAATTATATTTCCTTGGTTTTTTGTAATATTAAATGTAAGATAAAAATTAGAAAAATTCGCAGAAATTCTGAATATTCTGAAATTAGTTTCTTAATTTCTAACAATATGAAAAAACTGTTTTTAAGTGTTTGTACATTTTTCTTGTGGCATTCGCAGCTTTTGAAGTTCAAATCGAAAACTCCCTAAGGAAAATAAAAAATGATAAATAAAATTTAATTTTTCTATAATAAGAAAAAATAAGCATTATCGGGATTATAAATTGATAAAACAAACTAACAAGAACTTAAATGAATGAAAACTAGAAATTATTCATATGGTTTTTATATATATAGTTTTGAATGTCCATATATTTAATCTGTTTCCTAACTTAATTGTCAAAAAAGAAACTCATTTGTGACAGCAAAACTGTCACACTGAGATTTCAAACTGCTTGCTTAAAATAATAGCTACCCTTAATTTTAGTACATTGTGTAGCATGAGAAAGGAATTAATTCATTTATCAGTCACAAGTAACCAACATTTTTATTCTAAAGACATGCCAATTTAATTAAGATTGAAAAGACACAGCTGAATATTAAATTGCAGCAATAGATTCTTAGAAATCCACCGCATTTTTACAATTCCCAAGAATTTTATAAATGTATATTTCTTCACCGGGCTGTCGCGAGAGATACATTTGAAATTTTATATTTACTTTGCGTGTATGTAAAATGGTAGTAAAAAATACGACGCGAATAAATTTTTTTCTTTGGTTTATGATATTAAATAGTAGCATAATTTGTAGAAAAAAAGATATTTATTTCACTTATCTTATAATATAGAAATTATTTTCAAATCATCCGAAATGTACAAGCAACATTTATTTTATATTTTAAGAAAATCTTATGGTTGGTTTGTTGGTTTGTTTGGCGCTCAACGGTCATTTTTTGCACACGAGGGCTAATTAGACCGGGACTTACGGTTTAAAGTGGAATCCGAACCACTACAAACATCCATGCCCAAGGTGGGATTCGAACCCACGAACTGTTGAACCGAAGGCAAGAGCGCTAACCATTCGGCTGCCAGCTCGGCATTAAGATAATCTTAATAAAATGCTTTTATGTTTGCAATATTATTTATGATATTTTTTTGTAGAAGGCGCTTCTAAAGAAGAAAGAGCATTTCTAATTTATATTCATTTAATTTTGCATTAATGTTTTTCCAAATTATATTCCTAATAACGCTGATGTTTTCGTATTATTGCAAATTTATTTTTAATACATAATTTTTCTGACGGAAAATTTAGTTCAAACAGTAAAATCGTAATGAATGCAACATATTGCGAACACTTATATATTATTTCTTGATAACATTAGAAGTTGATACACTCTATAAAATATTCAGCTAATGTGACAATTTTATTTTTAATATTTGTTTGACAGTTAATATTCCAAAATTCCTATATTTTTAGATGTTTCCTATTATATTCAAAAATTTTTTTATAAAATGTAAGATGGATCAATGCCCTTTTATTGTATCTTTATTAGGCTGTGAGATTATATTTTTAAGATGGCATCTTTTATAAAAGCTTTAATTGCTTAGAGAGGATTGATATTTAATTACATATATTTTCAAACTTTGTTTACGTTTACTTTTTATATTTAAATATCAAATTATTAGTTATAATTTTATTTGCTCATGATTTAATTTAATACTTTTTAAAATATCAATAAAATGTTTGCTTTTAAACTCAACTTGTAATTTTTTTTATTTCAGACTGATTAAAAGGTCTAAATTTTAAATTTTCAAACATAGAAATTTAGACAGATGGAAAATTGAAAAAAATGAAATAAAAAAGTAAATATTAATAACTTTTTTCTCTCAATGCACCAAAAACCGAATCAAAATCAGTTGGCAAAAAGATGATGGTTTTCAAATTTACGAATTTAAATGCATTGCTTGTATGAATAGAGGTGGCTATGAACAGTTTGAGACAATAATGCTATTCTTCATGCTTCAAACTAAACATTGTTTCATATCGTTATTCTTATTGGTTCAAAGAATCAGTTTTATGGATAATCTTTCGGATGTCTCAATCACCAGATAAACAAAACGAACGTCCAATCAAACTAGACTACGACGGTTTTATTTAAGAGTACACAACTTTAAACATTTTTTTCTATATGAACTACATTTTTGTATTTAAATATATTATTTTGTTATTCTGAGAATGAAAATTTAAAAGCGTTTTGAAGGTTTAAATATTTAATCAGTTTTCAAACAAAAAAAATGTCAAATAGGAAATTTATTCATGACAATGAACTTGTCACAAAGCGATTTCAACTGTGTGCTTAAAACAATAAATGTCATAAGTTTTAGCAGATTGAGTGAGGTGATTTAATTTCAATTATGATAGAAAAAAGAAAAACCTGTTTTTTAAATTCCAGCAGCAGATCCTTACAGTCCACAGCTTTTAAAAAAGTAATCACGATTGCTAAATTTTCCACCTGTGGTAAAGTTAATTTTTACAATTTATATTAACTTTGTGTATATATAAAATGGTGGTAAAAGAAACAAGATACGAATAAATTTGCAATTGAATTTTGTTGATGTAACTTTCATTTTATACAGTAAACTCTTACCATTGCAAATTATATTAACACAAATTAAATAACTTAATATTAACATTAGATATTAATATCTAGACTAATCAGCGGTTGTTCTAAATTTTAGTTTGATATTTAATATTACAATATTTATAGAAAAATTATTAACTTTTATTTTTTATATCAGTAATTGTCTAGGAGATTATACTCTTTATAAAACGGCGTCTTTCAGAATTAATTTTATAAATCAATTCAGACTGATATTATATATATATATATATATATATATATATATATATATATATATATATATATATATATATATATATATATATATATATACATATGTATGTATGTATATATACATATTCAAACCTTATTTATATTTAATTTTTCTTTTACATTTTGAAACATAAATCATTAGACTAGAGAGAATCGTAAAGAAAACGAAACAGGCAATCGAATATTAATAAATCTCTTCCATCAATACATCGAAAAAGAGAATCAATTTAAGTTGGCCGAAAAATGCATGTTTGAGAAAATATGAAATTTTCAATGCATATCTTGTTTGTATAGAGATGAAAAATGCAATTTTTTGATACCCAAGATCATTAGAATTTTTTCTTAAAATAGTTTGCGAACACATTTTATAAAAAGATATTGAGGGTGTACTGAATCGTGTCCGATGCCAACGGTGCATCTCCGACAAAAATTGGCACATATTTTGCGCGTCCTTGAAAACATTACTTATGTTCTTTTGGATAGTTTTATGAAGTCGCGCTTACTGCTAACGAGAACAAACTTTCAACAAACCACGCCATGGTAGTTTTATCCAAGACTCTACAACATTACACAATTATCTTTCACGTAAATTACATTTATGTATTTATATATAACTCTTCGTTATTCTGAAAATATAAATTGGAGATCATTTTGAATGTCCAATTCATTAATAGTTTGTCAAAAAAGATACCTGTTTGTCACACTAAAAGAGTCTTACTGAGGTTTTAAACTTCGTGTTTAAATCAATAACCATCATGAATTCCAATATATTCCAACAGTTAATTCCTATAATTACCAATTTATAAGTAAGCTGATAAAATAAATAAAATGAAATAAAAGTTGCACGTACACTGTAAATGATTTGGAAATATTTACTTTTACATAAAATAGAATAAGCTGTATGTTCTTTTCAGGACACTCTATATTAATAATAATTTTGATAATATATTTAAATAATAAATTTGTATATGGTATATTTACTAGTAAGATAATAAATTTGTATATGGTATATTTACTAGTAAGATAATAAATTTGTATATGGTATATTTACTAGTAAGATAATAAATTTGTATATGGTAATTTTACTAGAAAATTTTCTAAGATGTGCATAAAATGCAGAAAGAACCTTTAAGTTAATTTCAACTAATTTAGTGTTAAGCATTTTTATCAAATTATAATATTCAAATTTTATTTTTCTAGTATTGTTGGAAAATTAAGTGCAGAAAATTTTAGACTATTTTAACTGAATTTTTAAAAATTGCAAGAAACTTACAAAAGCCCGAACCTAAATGTGTCAACACTTAAAATTGTTCGCGATTATTAAAGAAGTTTCGAAAATTCCTTGAAAATATATGGCTAATTCTGAAAATATTTATATTTTTGTTTGATATATAGTTTTAAAATATTTGCAGGAAACATATTTTTAGATACTAAGTATTACATTATTTATTACATTAAAATATTAGACCAAAACTAAATATCGAAGCCATCAAAACAAAAACTGAAGGCGTCTTTAGTTTTTGTTTTGAATTATTGTCAAGAATGCATTTGAGTTCACGTGCATGACAGCAATGAATGAAAAATAAAAAATTGAATTCTTAATTAGTCTAATATAAGCAATCAATTTTTTTGTTAATAATGTAAGTAATTTTAAAGAAAACATTTAATCTAGATGAACACTTAATAACAAATAATATTGTAATAAAAATACCATAAATGAAATTTCTAATATGAGAAAAAGACAGCTTTAGTGTTGGTATAAAATTTTTTTCTACGCCAAAAGTGCTTTTAATTGTAATGCATTATTGTTACCAAATATTAAGCATCGAAAACATTAAAATAAAAAATAGCAAAATGTGTTCTGTAAAATATTTCTATATCCAAGGGTCTCAATTAAACGTTGTTATAAAATTATATCAAATAATGAATGCAAAAAAAATAAATAATTAAATACCAAACGAATATCATGTGTATTGGAAGAGTATTTTTAAATTAGAGATTGTGTTTCATTACTTTTAAGCAAATTTCTATTTTTAAAAATATGGCTGATGCTTTTAATAATCATATTCACAACATTTTTTTTAATATTTATTTCCAAACAAGAATTTTTCGTGAAAACTGTTCAATAAAGCACCCTAAGGGATTGTGAGGCGGAAGTTTAAATTCGCAAAATAATTTTAAGCAGTAGGTTAAATTTTAAACTACATGATCAGAAACTTTCCTCTCTTTATTCTCCTCTCAATTATGACATTAATCAGGAGCGGGAGGAAATTTTCTCCAGACCATTACACCTATGGTAATTGCATTACAACCGACTACAGGACTTTCGATTCCACAGATTTAACGAGCACATTTATCGCATGCAATCGACGAGTCTTTGAAGGCATTGGGAATCGCACCCCACCCTTCAGGACGAAAGGCCCTTACCACTTGACTACCACACCTAAAGATTTTTGGAAGGAAATGAGATTGAGTCCCAGGCTGGCCAAGGTTCCATTGTTTTCGCTAAAAGTGGCCGGGGCACACAAAACTTGGCCGCAATGTTCTCCAGGTGACATGAGGCATCTGGGGGTGGCAGGTCAAGTCTTGGGTATCTTCTGCTTGCTCCATGCTTCAAAATCATGAACATACCATCGGCTTATTCTATTCAACTGGTGTTGTTGTTGTTGCTGATCCCTGTTGTCTATCAGCGCTAGACCAAATCTATGACATTGCACACTCTCAGGAAATCAATGACCAATAATGGTCGCTCCAGAAGATCTTCTTTATCGAGTCCCAAGCACTCAAGGATATGATCCGGAGTGGCTTGGCTTTTGGAACACTTAGCGCAAATTGGAAATTCCTCTTCTTTGTTGTTAAATGTCAATGATCTTAGGTGGCCACTTCGAAAACATGTTATTGTAGATTGTTCCAGTCTGCTGCACCGGAGGGATAGAGATCGGCAGGGAAGATTACCCTGGTACCAATGGTGCACAGGGGAATGGCAAATGCAGACCGAACAAGGCCTTTATGTCTAGAGTATAGTTCAGTACAGGTAAGAGACGCCGGAGTAAGCAAAGGCTCGTAAAACTCGTAAAGTCCATCTCAGGGCTAGGTACAGGGAAGTATGCTGGTGCAACAACAGCACCTTAAGTTGCTGATGTAATTGCCAAGTTACCTTCATGTAACCTGTCAATTACGTCAGCAATTTAGTTATAATATTTAATCTTTTAAGTAATAATTAAACTCATACAATTTAATAATACTATTTTTATCATTTTTAAGATTTCTTGTTAAATAATATTTTAAAATAACTTAAAATTATGCATAAACATTTTAAATTTTTTCTCAATATTTCGTCTTTAATTGAGATTCTTTATTATTCATCGGACGAAGCTATTCTTTTCAAGTTCTATCTATTAGCACTTTTATATAGAATATTTGGTTATTTCTGTGTAGTGATATTAAAAAACATTTGAAGTATAAAGAAATATGATGTCTAGAAATAAATATTCTTAAATATAAAAACGACGGTTGCATAAAATGCATTTATAGCAGTCCTTAATATATTTGTATAGTTCATAATGATAAATCATTACTTTTATTAAACCACATCATATAGTAAATGGGCATCAAATATTTTTATTGATGCATGCAATGGTTTTTCTTGCATATTTTCTTGCAGAAGAAATGTAAAATATCATATTCATTCGTCTATCATGAAAAGTTAATTCTTATCTCCTTTTAATTCTCTCATTTACTCTATGATTTATTACATATGCTAATTTCATAAGCTTTTAATCATTTAGAGTTGATAAATAGTTCATTGATAATTTATAGAATAGATTGCATGAATTTTGCAGCTGAGTAATAACTAACATTCATATTAAGTTGAACTCACTTATTTTTTTTAAAATTCATTGTATTTGTTAATGTTACAAAATGTTGTATCATATCATATTTTTATGTTGTTTAATGTATTTAAAAATCATACATAATTTATGTCATATTTTAACACTGTTGACAAGAAATCTTAGCAAAATCTCGTGACATTACAAAAATGAATAATATCATTTACAAATCTGATATAACTTACAAGTTATCAAGAGGCCTATTGTTAATTTCTATGTTAAGTATGTATAAAGATGAATAATAGGCCTCTCGATCGCATTTAAGTTATACTTATTTGTGATCTAGAGGCCTATTATTCATCTTTATACATACTTAACACAGAGATTAACAATAGACCTCTCGATCACGTTTAAGTATAACAGAAAATGTCATCAGTATTGGACATAGCAGTATCAAAATACTTAAAAAGTGCAGCTGAAATGACATTTTCTTCAGCTGAGAATGTTAGAAACTATCAAAAAAGTATCTATGTACACAGTTCTATACATCATGTTTAGTGAGCACGACGTTGAATTAAGAACAAATGTACACAAAAGAATAAAATATATATAATTATAATAAACTCTCTGACTAGCTTAAAAATAGGCTATGATTATTTACAAATTTTCCAATTGGCAAAAAGCATAACTATTGCTTATTTAAATTTATTATAATGTTTCTAATGCCACCATGTACATTGGTACAGATATTTGTGCGTTTAGGAACTAAGGATTATTATTCTTTTTTGTTTCAAATTTTCATCTATCTGAAACTGTGTGAGGCAGAATAAATATAATCATGACTTCGAATCTTTTCTTTTTATATTGTTTTTGATTACAGCAGCGCACCTGTTTTCAGTTTTCCCACTATTCCACTTATCAAAAGTGTAAAAAAACATGGAAAGGAATTCAGTTTTAATATTTAATAGCTTTTAAGTTAGAAGAATTTTAAGCGTTTCACACCTCATTCAACCCATAATAAGCTGATCTATACAGAATACTTTGATAGGATGAAAAATAATATTCTTAATAGAATAAATAAATAGTGTTGTTATGATATTTGGACAAGTCAAGCTCACTCTGCCGATGGCCATGAGAATTTATATTTAGTAGAATGCGTCATTTGCTTAAGCTTGCTCCACGTATGTGAGAATACGGCTTTGCTCTAAAACTCCTCCGATAGATGGCACCACTATAGGATCCATTCCCTCTGTTTTGATATTGATCTGAAAATGGAGGAAATTTTTCTCCAAACCATTACACCCATGGTAACTCCTTAATGACTGACCGCAGAGCTTTCGATTCCACGGATTTAACGAGCAAGTATATCGCATGTACTCGATGGGACTTCGGCGGCATTAGAAACCATGCCCCACCCTTCCAGACAGAAGGCCGATGCTTTATCAACATGGTTGCCATGGCCCTGTAAATAAATAGTTAATACATTTAAAAATAGTAAATATTGTTAAATTTTTAAAAATCACAATCTTTCTCCAAATTTTGTCATTTATGGTAAATTTGCATTTTAGGAATTAATTATATTAGTATTTGTTTAACTCTGTTCTAAATAGTGCTTCTCTCGTCATTACTAAATGAGATTCTCAGAATATATCAGAGTTTTTTACTTGAAAATATATTCCGAAGAAGCGGACTGAGATGGTTGACTGATGCGTTTGCAAAATTTCAAAACAAAAAAAAAATTATATTCAAAAATATTAGATTTAAAATATTCAAAAAGATATTTTTGTTAAGAAGTAAAGATGTCATTTAGAGTAAATTCTTTCTTTCAAAGAAATATATTTTTCATTTAATAAAGAAATCTATTGAAAAATTTTTTTAAAAATATAATTCAAGTATTTTTACAATCTATAAATGTAATTGAAGGGCTAATTTGAAGTCCATCGGAAGAAAATATAGAAATATATATTAAGAACACACATTTTCGTTTAGTTAATTTTATATGACTGGTTGCATATCTTATTTCACATGATAAATAAAGAAAAATCATCAAAAAATGAAATATTGAATTTTGTGATTTAACGTGGCAATTTTTATTAAATATCTAATAAACCTTTTCATAATCTTCAAATGTTAATGTTAGAAAATTTTGTGTAAAAGATTTATTTGAGAATCAGTATACAGTAATTGATCTTTATGAAATTTGAGCAAAAGAAAGTGAGAGCCTCTTCGATTATCTTAATGGAAAGAGGAATATTAATGTAATTTATATTCTTGAATGCACTCACACTAAATTGTCAGCTGAAGCCATAGCGTTTCCTATAATTAACTAACTATTGACTTAGTTTGACACTGAAATTTATTACCAATCACTTACCCTCAGATACTTTAGATACTTACACAAATTAGATACTCTATCTTGATCGCTGAAAAGTGGAAGAGTTAAGTTTATTTGATTAAAGGATATTATTTCATTGTAATGTTATCATAGAAATTTAATCTACATATTATGTAAAATTCGTCAAAAATTGGAAAATATATAGATATAGGTATATAATTGAATATATATATACATATATATATATATATATATATATATATATATATATATATATATATATATATATATATATATATATATATATATATATATATATATATATATATATATAGAAAGTATTTATAGATGATGAAGGTATAAAGGTGAAATGTGAATTTAGAGTGGGAAAATGTGAACTCTAATTTCGCATATCACCTTTATATAACTTATACTCTACATTAACAATACTCCTCATTATGAATTTCAAATTTTTAATTGTATTACAACGTTGTTTTAATTTCAAAATGAATTCAATTTTTATTATTTTTATTTATGATACATTAAAAGAATATTTGAATCATTAAAAATATAGCTTTATATTAAATAATGCTCAATATCAGAGGGATGAAGCAAAATACTGCTCAATTATGACATTATTTCTAGAATATATATGTGTGTGTGTGTGTGTTCCGTGTTGTAAAATTAAATAATTTACCTTAAAAATTTGATCTACCAAGTTTTCAAAATATATCACATTTTTTTCTAATATTATAATTTAAATTTAAAAAAAAATTCTTAAAACCAGAGGTTTTTATACAAAAATTTTTATTCAAATTTTTTAACGATTGTAAATTGTAATCTATAATTCAAAAGTGATAATTTGAAATATATGATTTAAATTTCTTGAAATGGAACAGATGTCCTTGTGAATATTGATGACATTTCTGGTGTTAAAATATATATTCTAGAAGAACCAATTGATTGCACAGAAGTTCATGGAAGAATGTTTAAAAAAGAATGAGTTGATGGTGTTTTATCCATAAAAGAATTGCATAAGAGCAATCGATCATAGAATCGATCAAATGTGATATCATCTAACTGGAAATGAGTGTCGAGCACAAGAGCAGTAACTTTTTTCTAACTAAACAGTTTCGTTACTTTCTACAGAAATTAATTATAAGTTAGTGTTGATCACATACACATAAATTTGAGATCAGATCATAACTTCCAACTAGTCAATTTAAATTGATTATAGAATACAGATATTATTATATCTTAGTTCAGTCTTGCTGATGATGATAAAAATGCGATCTATGTGAGCTCCAGTGGCTCAGTAGCTTCACGCCGCTTCCCGTAAGCTCAGCAAAGTGAAGCATCATTTGCCGCGGGCAGTGGTCGGGAGGGTGACCACGGTGTACACTCCTTCACTGGGTTGCTGGAGCTCCGTGGGTTGGGGACGTGTCCACGTTAATATGTGACGTCCAAAGTCCTTCCGCTGGTGTGGCGTGGATGTAGAGAGGAGGATGCCAGCCCAGGTGTGTCCTCGTCACCTGACCGTGGTTCAAAATGACGAGGCACCTTAAAAAGCGCAAAGTCGTACTTTCACCTTCGTGGTGCTCTGATCATAGAGAAAGACGCTCCCTATTGACTTAATTCGCACTGCCAATGTCAAAAGCGATATTGGCTTGTCCAAGTGTCATAGGAAAACAACAACGATCTATGTGATAGAATCTCCCTTTTAGCTAATAAGAAAAATACATTATACATGCATGTAAATACAGGTTCCATTCAAAATCTCACTTTATATTACGTTATACATTGATGAAATTTCTGGTAATAATGCCTGAAAATTATTCCACTATGTAAATATTCATTACACATTCCCTAAATATTCGTAACATTTTATAGTTGTTTATTGGTATTTCTTGAGCTATATCAAATTGTTTGGGTGTCTTTACAAGAAAAAAATGCGTATTCTCATTCTGCACAAAACTTGCTGTATTATTTTT